>LOND01002302.1:1701-23142 GCA_014220965.1 Paragonimus kellicotti
AGCCGCAGCCCGAACCATAGTATCCACGGATACGTCTCAATGCTGAACATGTCGATGGTGGTGAGACAAATTAGCGATGAAGGACTTTTAGGCTTTATACTGTTGAAACGTAGTGTTACAAATTCAATTTGCACGTACATATTCTTAAAAATCTTGAAGTTATTCTCTTTATAACTTATGAGTAGTAGGTGATTTTGGTTTTCATATAGATTGAACATCACCCACAATTGATCGCAGCTGTCGCATTCCCATAGACTATCCAGTCGGATCCTTTCGAAAAGAAGCACTAGACTCGAGTTTCGCTCTCATTAGGGCTCGTCAGTAGTGCATATCCTTGCCACTGCCGGGACTAGAACTCCGGCCGCGCTTTCATGAGGCAACCGTGTTTACCATTGTGCCACTGACATCACATTGGGCATGACCGAATTATCGCTTGTGAGTAATGATCAAGTTGACCGATCGTCTCGAGAGGAGACATAGAAACTGTCCCGTTAACTCTAGTCGATGACCTCTCGAATAGAACGTCTCTGCAAGTTGAAATCACAGAAATCATTGACTTGTTCAGCGGTATTTTGATTGCTGATGAGTAGTAGGTGATTTTGGTTTTCATATAGATTGAACATCACCCACAATTGATCGCAGCTGTCGCATTCCCATAGACTATCCAGTCGGCCCCTTTCGAAAAGAAGCACTAGACTCGAGTTTCGCTCTCATTAGAGCTCGTCAGTAGTGCATATCCTTGCCACTGCCGGGACTAGAACTCCGGCCACGCTTTCATGAGGCAACCGTGTTTACCACTGCGTCCACTGACCTCACATTAGGCATGACCGAATTATCGCTTGTGAGTAATGATCAGGTTGCCCGATCGTCTCGAGAGGAGACACAGTTACTGTCCTGTTAACTCCAATCGATGACCCCTCGACTAGGACTTCTCTGCAAGTTGAAATCACAGAAATCATTGACTTGTTGAGCGGTATTTTGATTACTGATGAGTAGTAGGGGATTTTGATTTTCATATAGATTGAACATCGCCTAATGTGAGGTCAATGGCGCAGTGGTAAACACGGTTGCCTCATGAAAGCGTGGCCGGAGTTCTAGTCCCGGCAGTGGCAAGGATATGCACTACTGACGAGCTCTAATGAGAGCGAAACTCGAGTCTAGTGCTTCTTTTCGAAAGGGGCCGACTGGAAAGTCTATGGGAATGCGACAGCTGCGATCAATTGTGGGTGATGTTCAATCTATATTTACGTAGGTCAATGACCTTCTGTTTTTATTAGGGTAAGCATCTGATTAACAATTTCTTTCTGAGCTGTTGGCTCTGAAATCATGTGAAGACCAGTGTTCTAATTACTCCTATATCTACTTGGTTGGATTCAACCCGCGCGGTCACCTAGGATTGAAACACCGTTTACGAACCCACAAAATGCACTGCGTGTCCACGTTCAAACTCATCCTATGGCTTAAGTTAACAGTGCAAACGGATAAATCGTTTTCTTTAAGGTTTGCTGTTCAGCTTGACATGGCAACCTATCTGCTGCCTATACGTGGTTAGTCCTTTCATATCCCGAAACTGATGCACACATTAGCAGGGCGTTTGTGAGGCAATGGCGTTCGTCGATCAGAATTCTGGAATGTAGGTTCAAATGTTCACATGGCTAGAATTTGGTCAAAACCGTTCGGGCCAGTCATCATGTCTGCGGATCGAAAGCATGTTATTTGTTTACGCTTCAGTTCAAACCCAAACTGATATTCCACTTCCTCAGTTCTTCTGTCAGTTGGAATGCAAACGGTTTGGTTCCACTCAAACACTGGCTGCGTTGGAAACTTGTCTCGTCGATTTTGCTCTTAAAGCCGTTGTGCAGACGTCAGCCTGATGATCTGAAGCTGTGTGTGCAGCCTGTATCAGCCTGTTCTGTCCCTTTCAGACGTACATACCTCAAAACGCCGATGTTTGACATGCCATGGGGGGGTGGGTAGACCGGGGGCACGTGAGTGGCGATCGAAACGCGCATACTTGCCCGTGTTTATTCGCTGACCTAAGTGTCGCTGCGCAGCAGGCAGCTAGCATTTGAACGCAGCCTTACTCATCGTGTACTACGCGCCCTCTACTACCGGCGCCTCTTTTCCCCCAGAGGAACAGGCGGGACCTCGCCACCCGTCGGAAAAAGCTCAGCAAACAACCCAAGGGAAAATGGCACAGTAAATCTACTGGACACGGAATCTTGACGCAAAAGTACACCTAGGTACAGAAAAATACATATAAGACCACAACCAGAATCGTGGCACGGAAGTATCAATAGCTGGTTGCAAGCAGGGAGACATATTCTATATCAAACTCCGTTTAAAAGTTGTTACCTAGTCACATTACGACGTGAACTAACGAACAATCTGTTCCAGAAGACCCTCCACCCTTATCGATGTCAGTGATTCTGGTCAAGTGATTACGTGAGTTCTGAAGATGCATACTTCAATACACGTCTTCAACTCTCATTGAGTAGGACAGACGTTCATCTAGTTAACGATACGTAGTTTATTAATGCTACTCACTAGTGAACCAACAGTTCAGTGGATCGCTTGAATAATTTTACAGGTAAAACATAACTCAAAATTTTCTGCAGTCTTCACTATATAGGTGTACGTTTCGACTGAGCACTGCACTCGGGGTTACGTCTAAGTAAACTAACATTCGTGCCTAGCTCTATCCAAGAACATCTGAGATCCTGAACACTCGGCAGTGGACAAATATTGCTCAACTGGATAATAAAACTGGTGAATTGCAGCAGGACGGACAACCAATCGATCTGACCTAGCAACTAGTTTTTCACTTATCGGCACAGTTGAAGAACTCGAACATTGCTAACAAATGATTGTAACTGAACTGCTCCGACCCATAACCGATTTTGGTCACTTGATATCCAATGGACAGTGATTCCACCACCACTCCGACACACGCGGTTTATCCGTTTTGAACACCACAATCTAACATCTACTGTTAACTTAACGCAGTAATGCCAGGTCGATGAGGGTTCATGGACAAGTGTGTATGCAAAACCTTCATGGATTTGCGGACACGATATGCACTAGCCAGCTACAACGTTCCATCGAGGAAGAACACCTCTCACAAGGAACCAGATTCCTCCGGTCCCCCGGGGTTCCCATAAGGAATTAGGACTTCAGAAATATCATACGCCAGATACAACCTCGGGCTGCAGTTCTGGTCGAATTTTGGCTCGATTCTATTGATGGGCGTCCACGATGCTCGTCGCACTAAAATTATCCCCCTCAAGCTGCAGTCCAGGCAGCTGATGCCGTAATTCTACAGACAACCCCGACTGTCCCACGTCGCTTACGTCATATGTTTTTCGGTTTCTTACGAACAGCTGTCAATATTGTCACTCTGTTACAAGTTAAATCACTTGTGTGTAGATACGAGATGGTTTGACCTCATTATGTTCAGGCAACGCGTTGCGTGTTCATGGTTGATAAAACAACGGTTATCTTGTGAGGATGGCCGTGAGCTAAGTAGGAATATCTACCTCAAACGGCTCGTTACTTTGTCTCAGGCAATGTAACAGTCTGCGATCATTCGCTATCGACAAAAATATGACCTCTTTAAAAGCTGTGGCACTCACTGCATGATGTTCAATTAAAGAATCGGACTACGCAAAAAGCTGTGGAAGATTTTCCTAAAACTAATCTTTGTCTTGTGTGTCATTGATGTATGATCCTGTTTTCTCTCTCTCATGTGAGGTCAGTTCACTTTCAGTCGGCCCCATTAGTGTTTCTTTACTGGGACCGTTGTGGTCGCTCTTCAAACATACGTTAATCAACGCAAGAGACAAAGCGAACGCGCCATGTGTGTGTTCCGATTCCAACTGAGCCAACTGGATGGCCACTGTTGGATGAAAGTAAGTAATCATTAACTGAAAATTGCTATAGTGTGACCAGGTTAAAGAAAATGAAGATAGTTCATCCCACAAAGTGAAATTTCAGTCAAATACCTCCTTGTCAGGGATGAGTAGTGGAAATATGAATGTTTTAACCAAACGCGAGAGTTGTCCAACTTAGAATTCACAACTGATTGTAAGTCTTATTTGCGCCTAATCCCAAGAAGCTCAGACAACCAGTCGGGCGATTTCTGCGTTATGGCTGAACGACGTGTGATATGTCCAGACCAAGATAAGACCACTTACAGAATACTGCTCTCTTTTACTGTCCAAAAAATTATATAACACGATGGGCATGTGCTTACTGCATTTCCGTAAATCAGAGTGGCATTCATAAGTACAAAAAACACTTGTAAACCTTACAGGCAAAAAGACTTGTGCCATTGTGTTCAACGTGGCAATGAAATAAACTGGTCTAAGATTTGTTTATCATGATGTTGGTCCTGATATATCTGTGTTTGTATTTGTTCGCTCAGCACCTCCATAGGAAACCACTCGAACGACTATATTCGGAATATCTGGCGTTTAAATCCTATCAAGGAGTGTTTCTGTGTGCCACAGATTGCTTGAGTTCTCGCCAGACGGTCCTACCACATGACTCAGTAGGGTACCGAACCAAACAATGTCCCCGCCATTTTCGACAGGATGGCGCTGTCCGTGATGATTCACTCGTCAAGGCAGTCATTCACAGAACAGTAGAGTGACGAACCGGAAGTGCTCCGGACATTCGCATACCTCCATTGACCTGCCGACTGTATGCCGTCAATCAAATCCATTTTCCGACAGACTTGGCCCCTAAGTCCGTCTACACGGAGGCAGTGGGCATGTCCGTAAATGTGCAGAAGACCCACTTGGTGAAACGATTAAGATGAACTTCCACCGACGAATATAAGTAGACAAACTAAGGAGTTGACGATCGGTTTAGACTGAAGCACCTTGGGATTCGTGGAATGTTGATCGAATAGAAACGTAGTTGTTATCAGTCCGGTTTAACGTCAGAACTGCATATATGTACAGCACACACTAACTATTACACCATCTGACCGCTAACTGTCACCAACCTAGCGTTCACCGCCCTGCACATAGAAGACCATTCGAGAACAGGACAACGCCCTCTGTGTAAGCCATGATACTGAACTATTCAATTTGTAGTAATGCTGCAAAGGATTCGCAAATTGGAAGCTAGAGTAGTTGGATTGAGAATAAGAAGACGTAACTATCAGTGATTGGGTGGGTTGATGTCCCAACGAAATGTAAGTTTCGCCACAAAAGTAGTAATTTGCTTTGAGTAGCAGTAATGAAGAGTGTATTAATCCATATTAGCGTTACGTAAACTTCTGTACACAGGTATGTGGAAATGCTTGCTTCTGTGACCTGCTGGTGGACGTTAAGGAAACTACAGAATCTTACTTGTGACTGATTAAGAAATGTGATAATTACACCTACTTGTATGTGTACACGTCACAGTAGTGAGCAAAGTCCCACAGAAAGAAGCCCAGCACAATATCTCAACAGTTACTTTTCCCGACGGATTTTCTGTAACCGACTGACCAGTAAAATTGGCGTAAATAACCCACAAGAGCATTACGAGCTGAAAAAAGGAGGGTACCATCGGTCTTTTCAAACAAGTAACTTTGTTGTGATTACAAACAACACCAGTCAGTTGGACGTCAGGATAGAATTTTACTTGTCATGAGGAAGCATCTTCACCATGTATAATGTAAATCAAGCTTAATCGAAACGGAACTTTCTTTTTATAGCTTTTCCATTTTAAAACGTCTCGATATCACTTTTCGTGATTGGATATCAGTTTAGGATGTCCCAAGAAGGTTGTCGGGGTGTAGAATTGGTCACGTGACACTTTTGTTCCACTATCTCTGTACGAAGGCGAGGGCCTACATTAGCTGGCCTTTTAACTGAGTCAGACGAATGGGTGCTGGCTGTACACAACTAAGGCACGACTGCTTTCAATAACTTGAGACAGGTTCTGTCCGAGTTTCCTCTCTCCTCGCCATTGATTCAGAGTGTTCTGGTCTCCGTGATTAATTGCTGCTTGCTGAAATGACTCAGTTACATAGCCTGTTAATGTAAGCACCTGGACAGTCACATAGTTGGACTTATGCGCGATGTATCCGTTTACATTTTTTCTCCGGCTAGGTCAGTTTGGGTCCGCTTAGGTTAGACTACTTTGTACCAGATAAACCCCTTGGGGCATATTAAACCGACATCGATTCACCAAGATGTAATCTCGAGACGTCCTGAAACGGAAAAACCACAGAACGCAAAGAACAGTAACGGTTCGTGTGAAACTGGTCTGCAAAAAATTGTTCACTATGTTTGTTCTCTTCATCTGACCACAAATTACACAAGCCATACAGGTATACAATCACAATGGACAAAAAACATGGGAAGTTGCTGCAACTATCTTTGCTTTTAAAATGTATGATTTTAAGTAGGTGTTTGGGTGTAGATGAAAAGCACATAAATTGCAAAAGATAGCACACGTTTAGCACAGACTTCCCTGTACATCATAACTCTCTCCTTTCGTTTAATAAGCTTAATTAAGTTGGCCATTTTTGGTTCGTTCATTTGTGAGACCAGAGCATAAAACCCTCAGAAAATTTAAATAAATCAAACACCACTCGTAAATAATCGCAGTTGCTAACCGCTTTGGAAAATAAGCACTATATCCGAGGTCAGTTATGCAGTGGCCAACACGGTTGCTTCTTCCGGTTTGGTTAACTGAATCTCTGTAGACCATACGAAAGGCTTGCGTGGGATCAACGAGATAGTCCATACCAACCAAGTGTGCTACGATTGTTTTGTTGACATCGGTCTCGATGTCCGTAATCCATTTTAGCAAACAGTTAGTCGTCCGATTTACAACAGGAGGACGAGTAAACAAACATGAATTGGCTGAAGATGAGAAGTTTGTCTTTCAAACTGAAAATCAGACAAGCAGCCGTGGTGAACGAACTACATAACCTTGATGCATACAATATGAATCAGTGAGTCAAGTCATTGATAGAATGACCTTTGGAAGACTGAATAACGTCTTTTTAATTATGCTAATAATTTGGTTATATGTAGTTGTGAACTCCTGGTAATTGCTGAAACGAAAATTCTGCGGCTTACCACCTCTTGCATGACTCTATGGAAAATTGTACGAGATGGTGTCAGTTCGTAAAGTTTCACCTATCGAACTCACAGTACTAAGGACTAAGCCCTGGTTTTCTACGTCCAAGCACTGCATACTTCGAAGGGTTCTGGCAACATTTCAACAAGTATGGATTACCAGTTTGCCAAAGAGACTGTGTATTAGTTGTTTGCAGTAAAACATCGAAATCGATTGATCTTGGTGAAAAAGAAGACAGCTATCTATGGGGAATTCTGTAGGAAGACAGAGCTGCTGCAATCATTATTTTTACTTTCTCCTGCCTTAATTAGAAAATGTTTATCAGTAACATACAGTACCTCGCAGTTATAAACGAACTCAAAATCTGACATCTCAAGTTCAAAAAACTGGTAGTATCCTATGCCATACATAAAAGCTGTCAGTCCGTTCGATTAAACTGAACCATAATTACAGAGCATGGTGATGGATACAATAACAGTACTGATTACCTCAGAATGTCCGCAAACTTATATCCGACGAAATTCAATCAATAAGTCAGGACAACTTCTAGGCTGAGCTGATATAAGGGTCTTAGTTGTGGAAAGTTATCAGTGTATAACTGATAAATAGTCAAAATGCGTGGTTACTACATTTCAAACACTGCTCACGTTTGAGTACATCCTCTACGCCCAGATAAGAAATTCGTGCAGCCCCTTTTGAAAAGAAACACTAGATTCGAATTTTAATCATGTTAGTGCCAGGTAGTAGTACACCTACTTATCAATCTTCGTATTTTGCTCCCCGTAGAACCTACACGTTTTGAGTGTATTTGTTCTGAATAATTTCTGCGTAAGAAAATGATTGTGCATGGTTCATGCTGGATCAACCTCATAATCTCCCAATTCATCCGAAGAAACGTGTATGTGCAAACAGTGAGCCAATCTTTCCAACTTATTGCTAACAAGAACTGATCTCCACTTGTGAAACTGACTGCAGAAATTAGTAGCTGGATTGCGTAATATACATGAAAAACCTGTAAGCGGTCATTGAAACACCGCATTGGTTTAAATGTTTCACAACTAAGACACTCATTTTGGTCATTACATGACTATTTTTGTTTGAAAAATAGGAATTAGGAAATACGTTTAAAAATCAAGCGACATTTACGTTCAATTTAAAGGTCTCGTCCTAATGTTGAGCATAACTATACAGTCGAATCGTTACAGTGTATGCTACTTCCACAACCAACTATTAAACTGACACTATGGAATGCAGATTTTTTTGTAGAGCTAGTTTTCAATTAAGTAAATCCAAGGATCTACGTGAAAACGTAAAGGTACATTCCTTAAAGTGCCAACTGAGGTTGTGTCCATTGATCTGCAGGCTCCAAGCTATCCAAAAATTGTATAATATTGCAATGCGCCACAGTTTTACGGCACACAAAAATGGTTTACATCCGTGAATTGAACAGAGAAATGTCAGTTATTGTGAACGACTGAACTATCGTGAAAAAAGTAGCCTACCGTTGTTCCGGTTAAATTTATGGGTGAATCATTAAATAGCAAAATTTCTTTAATTGTAAGAAGTTTTGTTGAGCACAAATTTTAGGCCTGTGCAACGGATTACCGAGAACTTCATTCACAAGTACCAGCTTCTGCTTTCATGTGGCTGTTTTACTTCTAGAAGACCACATGTATTTGTAAAATAACCGGCAATTGGCAGTCTATGAGTATATACTTGTGACAAGAACATGAAGTATCCGTCCCCAACTTCCTCCACAAGTTTCTACTCTGAACGACATAACGGTATCTAATTCTTAATCAAATTGGGCCTATACACATTTGTGATTTTTAACGGCTCAGCGATATCAGGCTGTATGATGTCGGCGCCACAGAATATTTTTCATTTTTGGTTTCATTCACATCATCCATCCATTCAATCTCCATGCCCCTAGAACCCCTTGCCTCTGTCTTTGAAGCTGAAACAGTATGGGTGTCTCGAATCTTGGCGCCTAGTCTGCTTAATGTACACAAACTGCCCACCGAACCGAAACTGATATTTTCACAATAGGCACAACGACAATGATAAAAATGACAGTAGTAACTAACATAGGCGAACAGTTCGCGTGACCGCTTTGATCAGTTGGCACAACGGAGCGGCTACCGTTACACTGGTTGTTTATTCGATACGTCTCACTGATGTCCTTGTATACTCTTTGCGCTAATTCGTCAGTTGTGCGTGGTTTGCTAGCTTCAACCCCAAAAAGACAATTGCATCGGGAGTTACTCTCTTGGGAGGCACACAACAAGCCATAAGTCACTGTTCCACAGTTTCCAACCAACTTGTTTGAAGTGCGGGCTCTTGACTTCTTGGTCATTTGTCTACCCCCCAAGTTTTTACCACCCTCACCCCCTACTGTCCTATTTGCCGGCATGCTAGTTCTTGTGTCGCGACAGCTAGTCCGAAAGGTTGAAAGTGGGATATCCGTGACATGGTTTCAGCCTCGTGACAGTTGTGTGAGAGGTGTATTGAAGAAGTGTTCCGGAACAGTTTCTATCTGGTGAACGAAGTCTATCCTTTTTGCTGATCACCACATTAAAATTGACCTTTCTACACAGAAAGACAATAAGCTCATATGGTTTAACAGTCTGTTATTGAACGACCAAAATGATGCTTCGCTTATGGCGTAAAATTATTGGGACAATTGATTTTGCTGACAACTCCGAAACACACTGTATTAGTGAGAGAGGAAAATTGCAGGTGACAGAAGTAAAAGGTAATTTTACTTCGAAAATATTGACAAAACTAGAAAGCCGCTAACTACGTTACTTGCAGTCGACGGGTTCGCTTGTTCCAATCCTGTAATTTATGTATCTCTCATGCTTAACTCATTGTATCGGTGTTTCGATGTATGGTCTTGTGTTGCCCATGTCAAACGACGCCTCTACATGCCCTCTGTTTTAGCGTTTATGCGTGAACGCTCTTGTCATGTTGTCTTTCTTGGTCCTAGCAAAAGGAGGTACTGGTGACAGTTCAAGGTCTAGAAACTACTCGGGACTCACAACACAAAGCCAATAAATTAAATCTAGTTGCTTTAGTTACTTTTGTAAATAGAGTCGAGTGATCCTTTCTGTTCAGCGTTGAAATGGGAACGTCGCTAATCTCGAAGTTGGAGTAGGCAACTACACATCAGACGAGTCAGTCAAGTTAAAGACAAGTTCTTCTGTTACAGTTTAACCATTTTTGATTAGTTGTTTAGCAAACACATGTTAGTAGCCAGCAGTCATAACTTTCGGCTTATAGCCGTCCATTTGCTTGACCTTTGTCCATTTTATTTACCACTAGTCATACAGTAATCTCGTGTGTGACGGGGACAAATACGCACGGGGTTTGTTGCGAGTCACGGAGTTAAATAACCAAGGCAAGGTGACCTATACTTATGGGATGCGAACATGCAGTTGACTGTATGATGTCAGATTCAATACGTACGCAAAGCCCCACGCTGATGATAACAGTTGACTGGGTGTTTGGGTAGTTCAACTAGCCAAGTTAAGAGTCATACGAAGGGCTAGGCTAAAAATGCAGTCATGTATATTGAGTGGTGATTGGGTGAAAATATGGGAACCAGTGACAGAAAGATCCAGTTGAGACAGGTAGCATGTAAATGACCGGCATCTTCTAGGGTTTTCGCAACCGGTAATCTCAGACTTCTTTTAAAACATCTTGCTGTCAACTTCTTATGCATCGTATCTTTAAGTAAGCACTTCAGTAAACGTTTACCGCGTTCCTTGTTTTATGTGCCGTACCGTTCTGCAACACTTTACGTCATCGCAACTGAACATAGATATGAGAAGTAAGTAGGAAACAGAGGGATTAGGTACAGTACACTTAGAAATATGTAGAACTGACCTCTTAGTATAAAACGGCCAATGTATACACTGGTTCAGAGAGTGAGTTTTAAAGCAGGTTGCAATTTTTGTCCAATATTAAATGCTGCATAATCACCTTTGAAAGACGGATTCGAGACAGACTATCCTCTGGACACCTTCAGAAGTGGGCTTCTGCCCGCCCTATAAGAAAAAGTCGCCACGTGTCTGGTAGACAGTTTGCTGACCTCGTGGACGCATATTTTGCGAGAAGCTCATCTAAACCTACAGAGACTCTAGGAGGTGGTTTAAGGAATTCACAAAGACTGGCCCCATTCACGTTGACTCATCGAGTACAAATATACTTCTTCATGAAGTCGAGATTATTTTGAATGACCTCCACTCAGCATCTTACTCCAGATCATACGTACGTGTGATCATATTCTTTTACCTACATCAACTATACGATTAAGTTTGGGGGATTCCCTCACGAAAAAATTAACGACGCAGCGTGAGCAAACCTTGGTCCCAATTTAGCAAACACTTTTCCAGGTGTGCCATAAATTCAAGTTCGAGATGTTTTTGACGGCGCTTATGTTAAGGCATCTTGCAATACCATAGTAACGCGTACCTTGAGTTGAGCTAGCGACAGAACAAGAAGCTAAAGATACGACCGGCTGCTATAGTTATTGTAACATTATTGAAGTCAGCTTGATGAAAAAGATAAACGGCAGGATAGCCTTGTACCATCGTTAGTTTGCAAAATGAAAGTGCTATTGCTGAAGACTTATCTGGTCATTGACTTTCAAAAAATGTATATGGCCAGTTACAGTAAAAAAAAACGAATGACGGCCAAAAACCCACTCTAGGAGGTTTCGGAAGATTAGGCGTATCACTAGAGGAATGTCACAAGCAAAAACTTGCAAGGATTATAGTGTCCACATTATGTCACTGTTGATTCTTGCTAACATCTATCAGTAGGGTTTTCAGCCCTGCTGTTATTAGTAATTTGCGAGACTATTCTGATTTCCAATTCAATTATCAGCTCACCTACAATGATGTGAACATACGGAAACGTCTATAAAATAGAGATTGTGAGAAAAATAGCTTCAAATGGTTATTGGAAGTGACGACGCGACGGAACCTAACAGCACGACGTTCTAAGATAATCCGGTATGTTTGATCGCGAATCACGTTTTGGGGACCTGTCACGTGGTTAGACCCAATGACGTTTGTGAGGCTGATGTTGTTCGGGAAACTTCGTCGCATTCTACATGTGTAGACGTTACCAATATATAAAGCGGATGGGGACTTCCTCATCAATGTACAGACAGTCCAATCCGTTGCTACTCGCCGAATAGGCACACACATACGGGTTAAATGACAGGGCAAACATTTCGTGATCTTTGTCTTCTCATGGCGTTGTTCATCTAGTTAACTAGCACTCAATCCTGGCGAACGACGTGGGATCGTAAGTGTTGCAAACCGGGCATTGCTCACCGTTGATCGCAACTTACTGCGTTTTTTATCCCGAGAAAAAAGTGGCACCAGCGTAGCTCGCAATAAACTTCGACTAAATGTGTAAAGGCATTAATTCGTCCAGTGTGAGACTAGTGATTCAGTGGTCAACACGCTCGACTCATAGGCACGGAGACTTGGAATCGCAATAAACATCGACTAAATGTGTAAAGGCACTAATTCGTCCAGTGTGAGACTAGTGATTCAGTGGTCAACACGCTCGACTCATAGGCACGGAGACTTGGAATCAGTTTTCGACTGGGGATAAAACAGTCACCACTAAAGGGCCCCAATAAGAGCGAAACTGGTGATCAGGACTTCTTTTTGAAAGGAAAAAGGCAGAAAGTCTCTCTGCGTGCAAACAGCTCGGCCGTCCAAACCACGTTGCTCATCCGTTAGTTTAAAAACCCTGGACGTGCTATTCATGCGTCCAGTTGGGAAGGAAAAATGAGTCATGAAATTTCGACAATGATACCCACCCGTCACATGCCTGCAGTAGACTGGTACTACATGTGTTCAATACTTGGCATTCACTCTGAATCATATTACACAAACTTTCAGCGGTCTAGACTCCACACCTCCTCATGGAGTATTATAGGCGAACATGATTCTGCCATACACATTGACAGCATTTAGGTTCTTTTTGAACGGAACATTATTTTCACGTGTCGCCCATAGTATAACAAAATAATAATTCGCTCGACGCTTTCCGTTAATCGCCAGTATTAATTAGGCTAAGGTGAACAGTGAACCACTTACTGAACAAAAACACATGTTGGATCTACTTTGTGGATCGTGTTTTGTATGCACCTGTTTTTGGTGTACATTCAATACCTCATAGTGTGCCATATAGCATGATAACCATGATTGCATACATGTTTGAAATGACGTTGGTTACTTCTATATCCTCTCAGGAGGTTTATGTTACAACATCCTGGGCGGCGAGATACACATGGACAGCTTTTGTACCGAACAGTCGCAATCATTGATCAAACCGCCGCTGTCGTTCTCCGTAGGTACCGAAGCCGATTCAGTGTGTTTCATTTCGGATGTATGTATTGCAGAAAATGTTTTAGTTTACTATATTAACCATAGCATCTAACATCGCGTTACATTTACCTCCGATCTACATGAAAACTATTAACATGACCACGACTTGAAGCTTTTGAACATCAGTGCCTGCTGACCGTCTGTATCTTCGAAATTTACGACCGATAAATCTTTTGCAATTAATCCAAACAAAACAAAAATGGGCTCGAACCAGTCCAAAGCAACAAAAATAAGAACAAACGTTTTCGGTTCTGTAATATACACGTATGTTTTTTCATCAAACAACAGGGCTCTCTAAATATCATGTAATGAGTAGCGTATAGCAATCGGATCCAAAGTAAAATACGAATATGTTTGGACAGTGGAAAATGGAACGAAATAAAGAGACTAGTAACAGTGTTGTAAGTTGAAGCTTTGGACCTTCATCAAATAAAAGGGAATAGTTGATGCACCATTCGCGGACATGGTTCATTATATCTACGCAACTGAAATTAACTTAGGTACAGGAGGGCAGTTGCATCGTTCGTACTGAATCAGCTGATAGTTGTGATCAAGAAGGATCGACCTAATTTGAACATGTTCGATAAACAGTTATCCTAACAGTTGTCTGTTCTTTTAAAATGCTGCAGAACAGACCCAAATGATCAGTGACCGCACACCTTACGGACTGCAAGAGAAAGACGTTGGTTGGCATTCTGTTAAACTCAGAATGAACGTGTGACCGGGGAGTCAGAAGTGTGAATCGGTGTAGAAGTTCGCTGTTTAAGGAAAAGGGTAGGAGAATGGACGCAACTTTTTGTAACATCGACAGTCAATGTCGGACTGATAGACTGAGGTGTTTGGGATATCCTATTTGAGGAGAAGAGCGCATCGGTTTAATATACCTGAGCATAGGTTGAGTTTTGTTGTTCGTCTGGGGGTAACTGTGTACAAAGTGTTGCAGACCGAATAACTGGTTCACAGTTGGGTCGAAGAGCAACTGGTTTCACTGAATGTTCATTGGTTTGTTGTGTATCCGGATTGGTGCGTGAACCATGACAGGTATTCGGATAGTCGGGATCTGAATCCCCGTCGCTGCTGGTTGCGTTCATATCATATACACTGTGTTTGCCGTTCATTTGATAGGGGGGTTGTGCACTGTCCTTGTACGTTATGGTAGTATTAAGTGGGAAGTCTCCGACATTTTGTGAACGTTCTGTTTTTTGCCCGATTACTTCAGCTGCATACCCCATCGGACGGTTGATTCGTATGGGCACAGACGTATTGTGCGGAGCTGGTGGAGGAGGTGAGGCTGGTGGCGGAGGTATATCATCATCGGCAACGGAATAAATGCTGTCAACTCCGTTATTTTGAATACGACCCAGGTAAGTCAAGAGGGTATTCGGCACGTTATGCATTGACGCTCGATTGACAGAGTTTATTGATTCATTGCACCAAAATCGCGGTTTCTCTTCGCTGTGATGTGTGTTTGTCGACGCAGTGGAATCTGATTTACTCTGGTTAGAAGGTGTGCTTCTATTATTCCGGATAATAACACCGTTGTTTGAACGCACTGGTGTTGAAGATCGCCCTCCCGATTCATGTTCTACATCACCGTCACTAATTCGTTGACTTGGGGTGAAATATTCTCCTTGTGTCCCATTTATGCGCCCCGAGATGTACTTAATCCGCTTATCATCAACTGAAGAGCCTTCTTGGTTTTCCAGGGATCTCATTCGTCCGCCTGAGTAGGATGTACTCCCATCACTGGATGAATAAGAACTTTGTCCAGAACACCGGCTAACAGGTCCGTTATGAATTGGTGCACTATTCTGTCCAGCTGTAAGGCATAACCTTCCGTCATCAAATCTTTGATCTGCTCGATAATTTGTGGAATGTTCTGAAGGTAAGTGACTTTGTATTATTGATGCGGTTGCATAGGGGGTTACAGAAACCGAAGAATTTATACTCTCTACGACAGAAGATGCTGGAGCCAGCTGGATAGCATTTGAATGATGACTTGCTAGTTGTGCCACAGGAGCAACCAGGGGGAGCCCACTGTTTCCAACAAATCCACCAACAGGGTGCGAACTGGAAAGATACGGTAATTGTCTGTCACAGATCGAATTTGGATGTGGAAATTCCGTAATGGACTGGGATAGTGTTATCATTTGCGGCTGATATGTGAGATACGCCTGTGACTGTGGACTGCATGCTGACGAGTAATTTAACATTGCAGTTGGCATTTGCATCAGTGTGGGATGTGGACTGTTCGGATTTTGATTCAACGAATCGATCGTGTTGGTGGTTGTAGTTAATGGTCTAATGGATTGCGGGCCGTTTAGCAGTGTACCGTTTGCAGTGTACATTCCTGTTCCCATGTTATCAGCTGTGGATAAAGGAAGGGTATACAAAGGTTTTCTGTTAAATTGCGTGTCCAGAAGTATTGGGGTCCATTGTTGATGTTCATATTCACCGTTAGTGATCGAATAAACTCCATAGGCTGGTTGGTCCTCATTTGAATGCAGTGTACGTTTAGAAGGGTTATGCGAAGTAGTGCGATGCAGAGTACCGCGTAAATCTTGTTCTGTTGGAACTGTTGAAGTCTGAATGAGAGGTTCGAGTTGTAAGAGATTCTGGTCGTTTTTGTGTCGGCCATTCAAGCGTATACGTTCGTTTGTTAGTCCATTTGCTTGCACAGAACTGGTTCCAGTACAGTCACCCGTCAGTGAACCACACTGGGAAGTATTTGCAATCAGCACGGAACCACCAGCTGCTGACTTACGAAAAGTGTGACGCTGACGACGACAGCAGAACGTAATCAAACCGATTAAAGCAAACCATAACAATAAACTGCTGACCATGGTAATGATAAACCAGGGTTGGTTAATCAGTTGCTTTTGTTCGTTGTCCATCTGTCTTTCTTGAATGTTTGGAGACTTAAGGGCTAGTCCAGTTACATCGTCGAAAGACCATCCTACTCCCAAACCTCTCCGCTTCAATGATGGATTTAGTCGAAGAGGTTTACTTCGAAGTCCGACACCTTTGCAGTTGATTGCAGCCATTTGGATAAAATATGTTTTTGGTCCATCCAATCCGTCTACACGTGTTTGTAGTTCTGAATAGCTGACATTAAACGTTTGATGATTGTGTGCTAACTCATCGTATACGTAGATCGCATAGCCAATCAGAAGACCATTCCAACCCATTGCAGGCGGGGCAAACCAAGATAATTCTATGTTCTCCTCAGTAATCCAACGAGCCTCTATTCTTTCTGGGGGTAGACTGGGGAAACTCTCAAATGTGAGGGCCATTTGAGGGATACTTTCACGTCCTTCAATTTTCCCAAGAAGGGGACTCGTAGTATGAGCTTTTACACTAATTTTGTAGCAATGAAACGGTTCCAGATCACGTAAGAGTCCTGAGCCCTCGTAGACTGTTGGAGTGTTAGCATTTGTTTCAGCATCGTTAAATCCGTAGCGTGCTTTCACATCTGTATTGAGAATCGGGTCCATAGATTGAGGTGAATTTATATCCGCAGACACACGTAAATGCTGCAGTTCCTGCAAACGTAAATAAAGATCGTTTGTTGGCTCACTGGACCGAGTCTGTAGACTGCAATAAGCACTAGGATCAAAGAAAACAGGATCATTGTTCATCCCGTCCAGATTATTGGCAATACACTGAATAAGACTGATTTTATGATAATAGATTGTGTACCCATTGAGCAACGATAAAACATTGGGCTTCTCCAGTACAGTCCAACTCACTCGCAAGCTTTGTGGGGCTACTGCATACCAATTCAAACTGTGAATCTGTACGTTGCGTACCGTGTTAACGAGATCCTTGGTTAGCAAGTGAGTGTTCAATTCCCAATCGTCGCTTACAATCTTTTTGTCGCTGGCAGGTAGGGTAATCACTGGTCCCAGTGGTACACTGGCCCAACCAACACGACCAAAGTTCCAGCGAGGTCTTATAAGAAAATGATAAGCTGTATTTGGTTGAAGACCGCCTATCTTTACTGTGGTTGCGGGCCAATTACTTTCCACCACGGTCCATCCGTCTAGTGGCCTGTGAAACCTATAGAATTCAACCCAGTAGGCAACCTGTCGCGGTTGGTTTTCAACACGGTGGCCTAAATCAGTTGCGCTCAAGCCCGGATCAGCCCAGTTGGATTCCTCCCATGCAAGTGTGACTGTAGTATCTGTTAGATTCGTTACTTTTAGACCTCTTGGGGGAGACAGCGGGTTTTCATGACCACCGTCAGTATGTATAGGAGTGCCTCGTGGAACGATATTCAAGTGTGCGGTCCAGTTCGATTGTAATAAATGGGGCGACTGAAATTCGGGCATGGGTAGATTGAACGGAACGCGGGCAGAACATGTGTATATTCCGGTATCAGTTAGTTGTGCGTCAAATATTTGCAGACTTCCACCAGGCAGAAGACTATAACGTTGTTCATCCACAAAACCGGAAAAATCCAGCTGTTGTAACAATCCTTTCGTGGCGACCGTTGCTCGCTGCCATGCGATCGTCCAATCGGTAGCTGATGGATTACCAGCCATTTCCGGATCCGAAGATAAGGGATGCGTGCTGGCCAACGCTAGAGGTTTCGTGATTCCTAATTCGCAATCCAGAGTGACCACATCTCCAACATACCGAGTCTGGTTAACTGGAGGTAGTCCAATGATCGGGGCGATTGTAAAATATGCGTGGTGTTCATTTCTACTAGATTCTTGTTTTGAGGGGCTTGAGTCCAATTTCGATACAGAATGCGTCTTGTTCGACGTACTTGAGATCACATGAAGAGTGGCACTGGAATGAATGCGATCAACAGAAGAATGAGCAGTACACTGGTACTTTCCAGCGTCAGTTAGCTGAACATTTCTGATCTCTAAGCGTCCTTCTTTATGGAGGTAAATCCTATTGGTCATGCTTACTGACAGCGAATTATCAGATGGAAAAACAGGAGTCTTATCTGCAAGTTCCCAGTATATGGATGGTTTGGGATAACCCGTTGTGATACAATGAAAAACTGCAGTCTGCCCCTCGTGAACAATCAAATCGTCGGGAGTTCGTGAGAATGTGGGTGGTGTCTCAACAGTCAAAACAGCATCGGCAGCTATCGACCCGGAAGCAGCACAAGTATAAATTCCGGCATCAGAAAATTGAACATTCTTCAACAGTAAATACCCTTCTGCCAGTTCTGCCCGTGTTGGATCAATTGTGCCGTCAGCTCTACTCCACTGAACTAACTGGTTACCTTCAGTTCTGCAATGAAACTTAGCCGACATCCCTTGCCGAACGCGAATATCTTTCGGTGTTTCTAGGAATCTAATTCTAGGTTCAACGGTCAGATGAGCTTGGGTCGATTTCACCTGTCCAGCTAAATTCACTGCCACGCAAGTGTATGATCCAGAATCAGCCAGGCCTACAGCATGTAGTTGCAAATTCCCCTCCTCTGTTACATGCGTCATGTGTCTGGAAAATGTCGTTAGATTTATTGATTGCACAAGACTGGGCTGAGCTGCTATGGGTTTATCATCTTTCAACCACATCACGTTCGGTGCCGGAATACCTTTTGGTGGACGGCATTCGAGAAGTACACGATCACCCTCATGAACTGCTTTATCCATGGGGTTCTGACGAAACGATGAATCAAGGTAGGCCAGTGCGCCTTTCACAGGAGGTTGACTTGTGATCCAACCTGCGCTGTTAGATGCGTTGCAGTAAAAAGTGTAGATTTTGTTTTTAGTCGGGTTTGACACCATCAGCCTACCATAGTGTTGATTTACGTGAATTCCAGAAGTCGATCCACTGGTTGGCACTCGGTCGATGACCTTTTGTCCGGTACTACCATCATACCAGTTGATTATCGGTTTTGGAAACCCATCAGCTTGACAAACGAACTCCAACACGCCTTCAGCAGAAAACACGTCGGTAGGGGGTGTACGAATAACTGGGCTCCTGGGACTTTCCATGAGAGTTTTGTCGTTTTGAAGTAGGATGACTTCAGATAGAAACGCGCACGAATAGCACAATAGAATGACGATCCAATCCGCAGAAGTTCGCATTGTTCATCAGAGGTTATTTTGTTTATCAGTGAAATATTTCCGAGGGTATATCTGTAACGGGAAAAAGGATATACGGATAATAGAGTTAGCGTTGTAAAACACTGTTCAAAAGTTTGACTTAAGTCCAGTTGCTAGTTCATTTACTTATTCCGTCCTGACCCACTGATGGATTTAACACAAATTGGGCAAGAAAAGTTTTAAGGTGCTCTATGATTCAAGATCATACGAACAAGAAAATATAGATTGTGTTTTGGAAGCACATCTGGAGTAAAAGAGCTCGTACACACTGCGTTATACAAACAGATCATATCATATCACGGAAATGTTTAATTAAGCTTGCCAATCAGTAGCAGAGGTACCCCATAGTGTGGGCCTGCTTGTTTGTGGAAGACGAAAATCATGCTGGGTCTTGCAGTGATTGAAACTGGTTTTACGCATGTTTTCTTGTGCACCGCAAACAGTTCATTGATGGAAACATACAGGTTCCATTTTTTGACATTATAGTGTGGAAAAATGGAATCAGGATTTATGCAGGTTTGCTTATTTTGTAATAAATAACACCTACAGTTTTCCGAAACGAAGCCTCAGGCAAAAGTATAATTCTCATTTATCAGTATGGTATATTTGTATCTGGAACTGGAATCGATCTCTGGGCCTAGTATTTTTGTTTGGATTTTGTAGACTAGTTCCTTACTTACTTTAAGCTCAACATAACTGGACAATGCTGATTTGGATTTTAGATGCAGTAGCGAGTGAGTATTGTTCAGATTGCTTCTTACTAAAAGGAAGTATTATGACCTTCCTAGTTTTCACAATACTGGTAATTGGGCCGGGTAAACGTAAGCGCTACTAAGTTCAATAAGAGCTAATTTTAATTTACTTCAGTGTTCTGTTTAACGTGGATTAACCAAGAAGTTCAAGTGTGTAAGTATCTACGGTGAAACGTGAGTAGATTGTAGTCATAGTACTGGATAATATATAACTCTTCTACAATGAAAAATCTAAATCAAGTAATTGGTCACTGATCCCCTGGGTACTGTTCATATTTTCTGAGTGACCCCGGACTGGAGCTTAAGACTTTCTAATTGCTATATCGGTAAGTACAAAGTCCATCTAAGACGGACGCTCACTATAGCTGTATTTTTCAACAATTTGTCCTAACTTAGTTCAAAACTTGTTCAGAGAAATTGGCTACTGTAGGTCGGGTTCGTCTCCCGGGCTGGGGCCCTCGCGACTCACAGAGTCGGTGGCTTGAGACGTTAGGTGAGATGGCGGCTAATCGAGCTCAGTGGCGTGAATGTTGTCGTTGTTTGGCCGAGTTGTCTGTGAAGTGAGTGCACTTAATGATGCGGGGCAGTGAAAGCCGTAAGGAAGCTGTCTTGCTGATGACGCCTTACTTTCACTTACAGCTCGGTTGTTTGTTTGCAAGGTGTAGGCGCCTTGATGTTGTATGTTTGAATATAGACGTATTTTAGTAGTTAGGTCCCTTTCCCCTCCCCTTCTTTCCTCTTCTTCTCCCTTTCAATATAGTTTTTTCCTTCGTGGTTGTGTGGCAGTTAAGAATCAATGTGAATCACTGATGTATTGCTGTCTATGATGATGATGATGGTCTTCGCGATAGAAAGTGAGAATGTTCGGAGCCGATGAGTCCTAGCTCGGACTTTGCACATGAGACAACGTTATCCGTGTTCGTTGGAGTGATCTGGATTAATATAGACTACCTCTGATCCCACTCCCCAAACACGGGGACAATGGGTCTGCTTAAGTATCTAGTATCATTTAAATAACTGGGAAGTCAACGAATTTGGCAAAATTGTTTGTTTCAAGCGGTTGGCAGCATCTGCAGTTGGGTTTGTTTCAAAGAGACAACGCAATCCTACGTATAACCAAAA
>LOND01002302.1:56277-68221 GCA_014220965.1 Paragonimus kellicotti
CAATCTGTATTGCAAACCATCATTCAATCTCAAACACGCCGGTTAGTTTTAGGTGTAGGACGCATTGTAATGGATAGTAGTTCTCGTTACGAACAGGGCTGCATGCGGGATACACACTAACTTATCGGATTTTTACTTTACAGTAGTCAGACCGTATAAAGCATGTTGAGCTTAGCACACCCTATCGGTGGCTGCTCGCTGCGTGACAACCAGGGAGCTTTTCTGGTTTGAGAATGTCTTGTATATATCGACCCCTCGTTTACGAAATCATTGTTAATTTGCGTAGGGGAGATCGGGTTTAAACGAGACCTGGCGACCTGGTGTTAGCGGAATAAAAGCCCATGTGCCAACTATTTCTTACGTAGACTATTCAAAACTTTCCGATTCCGACTCATCTGACAGCGATCACCCTGGCTTCGCGATGCTGTCCTCTTTGTCCAACAACACCAATCGACGGCGGTTACTTGTGAACCTACGTGTTTAGTGATCACTGTTTCGTTTTCAATGTTTATGTACAGCATCTTGAGTGAGGTTAGTTGTGATACTGTAGGTAGAAAGCTAACTGGAGTGATGAGCAGAAAATATGTAGTAACCACAATATTAAAACACTGCACATCCACTCTGACTGAATACCTGCTACTAATGATAAATGCCGTAAAGCTTCCTACCAAACTCCCTACGCGAGAGAAGTGCAACTTGTCAGCACTTGCATTTCACCGAAGCAAGCTACGAGAACAACACTGAACCGGACTTCCTCAAGTTAATGTTGTTGATAGCTGGAAGTCTCTTGTAAACACGAGCATCCCGCCTCAGATGCTAGAAAACCCAATACGCTGGAGAAATGAAAGTGTAAATAGAAAGCAAACGTCTCTGAATGATGGTGATGAAGAGGTTTACGCCTATAGGTAGAAATGGAGGTTCAGTATATCAGTATACAAGGCCAAATATAATAAAGCACCTTGTAAACAATGAATATAGTCTATTGTTGTTAAACCTGTGACATTTGAACACATACACTCAACACTGAGACGTCATATATTGTTTCATGAGTACCTAACCGAAAGTTTGCACCAATTACTTCGAAAAATGGTTGCCCCTCAAGTGAAAACCATAAAGCAAGGAGTTCCTTACTATCCAGTATCTGTTCTGTTTTACCGAACTTTCACGAACTTTACTTACTCACCTATATGAATGATTGATGTAGTGAAAAGAGGTTAGCACGTGTGTCTTTTTCTGAGCCATACGCATGTGGGATACTCAGCATTCACATTAACGACTTACTGGATTTACTAGGGCAGCATACAAATTTCCGTGAGGGTTCGCTGGCTGTCCGAGATAGCCGCAACAGATTCCCATGCGGTTGTAAAGTGAAGTACCGGAGCTTACGGTTGAAAAGTTGATAAAGTTTATATCACATTCGACCAAAGCCGGTCCATGAGGCTAATGTCCCTGTGAGCAAAATACTTGTGATTAGACAGCATGCTTTGAAGAGTGTTCTAATGACCTTCGTCCAACAATTTATCCAATCACATAAGACATTGTTATTTGTCACGCAACTGACCAATCATCACGCGGTTTGGTGACGGGCTCCCTATTGGCTGCAACCAAACTGGAGAACAAACGAAGAATTCAATCGTATTGTCATTTGGTAAATCTGAGGACGCAGCGAATAAAACAACTAAAAATCTGTTATTCTTGTGATCAGTACAAAGGTACTGAAGATAGCTTAACTTATGAAGTCATAAAACATATATCCACCTTATGTTCAGATGTAGTTGATTCATCGAAAAATACAAGGATAATTTGCGGAAGTAAAATTTGGAAAAACCACCTGTTGTAGCAAAACTTGGGCGTGAATCGCAGTACTCGTGATTAGTAAGACCACAATAATTATACCGAGAAATATAAACAGGATAAGCCCGTCAACAAATGGTTTTTTACATGCAGGCAATATTTTGAGTTTAACCCACTGGATTTTGCAGAGTTCACTTTGACACAGGTTGAATTAAAAATCATGTGATCTATGTCGGTTTGCTTGATAGACAAGTCTTGCACCGAGATTCAAAGTGTTAGTATTGAAGTTCTAAGATTGAAGCTTTCCGTCGTCTCATATAGGTTTATTGTGGTTCATATTTATCGTTTTATATATACATCTTGGTCGGAATGATTTCTGCGCATGTCATATGTCCGTGTGCTATTTCGCTAAAGACTCCATCAAAAATATCCCTTTGACGAATTTATATCACAGCTGGCAAACTGGCGCATTTGTTGATGTAATAGCTGCTCCTTCGGACTAAAATGAGAAGCTCGGTGTACACCGCAAAAGTGGTTAACAAGAACACCGTTTGGCGTCTGCTGGTATTTGACCAAACGAGAAGGTGGCAATTTTTCCTAGTAAAATCCCCATTTGTGTCCACAGTAACGGAAGGCTGTCGTTCTTTTTAAACGAAGCAAACAACCAATCTACTTGTTCGGAGCTTGACATTTCCATCGTGGGACTTTGGATGGGAGTTACTGCCCATAAATCTAAAACCTGTAGGCTTCGGAGCATCGGAAACTATCGTCATCTCGGGCTAACGTAGATCTCGCTTGCACACAGTTATAATTATGCTGTGTCAGTCCGCAGGTATTTGGTGGCATCTTCGTCAGGCAACTCTGTAAAGTGCAATGAGAATAAAGGAATGTATCGTACGCTAGTACGATATGTTTTAGCTGACGAAGCACGAAAAGTAGTGAGTACTACAATATGCTCATGAACGATTGAGTTGTTAACACGGATGAAATCAATACAGGTTTTGCAGTTGAATGTAAAAACTTAACAGAATTTCGGGAATTTAGATTGTATCGAGTTGAACACTATTTAGATTTGATCGCAGCTTTTGCATTCAGATGATCACGTTGGACAACTTATTCCCAAAGAAAGCACTAGTTCCGAGTTCCGCTCTCTGTAGAGTCTGTTATCTGTGCCTATTTTCATCCGGACTGGAGGTAACGCCCCGAAATTTCTGTCTATGAGGCTGACAAGTTAACAACAGTGTAAGTAACCACACAATAGACATGACCGAATGATCATATCCAAACTCTGAACCAAAACCTTATGTAAATAACGTTCAGTTTGCTAGATCATTTCTAAGGCAACATAAGCAGAATCGCGTTTATACCCAATTATATACAGGTTTGTACACACACATGTATGGTTGAGGGAGAACCATTAATTTTATCCAAACTTCAACTGCATATTGTCGGTCTTAGTATATTATATCAGAAGAAGAATAAGTTGCCATAATTTATTTTATTTGTCACATAGGTCTTAAACATTCGTCGCTAACCGGTTCATTTCCTGAATCAGCATCCATACCATACTGGATATGAGCAACCAGTGGAATCAAGTTATTCTCTATTCCAGTGAATGATAATTGCGTTAATTTAATCTCTGCTATTTGCTTTGTAATGCACGTAATCGATTGATGAACTTGATATGACGCATATGCGCTTCATTCTTTTGAAACGAAGCCTTTCATTGGCGTTCCATTTGTTCGTTATTCTCCAAGTCATTTGCAATGAGGAAGTTAGAAGTCCCTCTTGAATGTTCGCTTTCACTCAAGATCACTTTCTTGTTTTCCTTCGGAAAACGGTAAAAGACTTTAGATTGTTGTGGTCCAGTCAACAGTGACCTAGTTGGCTACCAGGAAGTCCGTCAAAATAAATGTCTACGTCATTGGTAATCCATGCCTTACGGAAACAGTGCCGAAGATTATGCGTGCGTACAAACAATATTTGATGTTGGATTTGCCGAAAATTGGCACTGTATGTGGATCGTCATCATACATCCACCTAAGGAATGGTTGCAACCCTGTTTTCTCGAATAGGCTTCCAAGTGAAAACTAGCGACAACGAACCTCATACTTCACAAAACTCGCGGATCGTCGCGTGATCGTTGCAGTGGGAAACAAGGGAATGGTTTCTTCTGAAGTATCTTACAGGAAGTATTTCATATAGTGGACTCGTCGTGTACACGTTTCTATATACACATATACACATATATGTAATTAAATGCGCATGTAATTTAGTTAACAGTTTCTGCATCAATGAGATTTCGCATTTATAGTGAACCGCCTACTAAACGAGATCAAATGGCTCATAGATTATTTTGACCAATTTCAGTGTTACAACTTACGATAAGACTTCAGTTTGATAGTGACAAATAAAGTTCGTATAAAATTATCTGTTAAACTACACGTTGGTTTCTATTCGAGTAAGTTTTTCACACTCAAAGNCCTACGCGTGAGTATTGGTCATCCTTATGAAAAATACATAATGGTAACCTTTTACATAAAAGTTATAAGCTTTTGGGACAGCATTCTAGTCCGCCCAGAACTTTTTCAATAAAAAACAATTGTCGAATACGTTTTCTAAAATTAACCCACTTGAACTTGAGTTTCAAACTTCTTACTTCACCCGAAAATACAACACATCTTCATTAGCTGGATCTGAGGAGACAGAAAAACTGTGATTCAATTAGATCGTGTTAATGAGCGTGTTCACTCAGGCTTGCTAGTTTCACCAAACTTTTGACCCTAGCGCAGAACTTCTATGAAACGACCGATAGGAGTGCGTTTAAAAGAACAGCACTCGACTAGGCGCGCTTGTTGAAGGGCAATACAGGAAACATCCAGCTCATCAGGGGGCAGTGATGCGATAAGAGCTAGTCACTTAGAGAACCTGCTTGTCTGGTTGTGTCGATACGACCGTGCTCAACCGACCGTAGGTATACAGGATTAACTGACTGTCGTTCGGGACTCAGAGTGTGGGATTAACTGTGTGGCAAACGGATAAGAAATCCGGTCTGTTCACACTGGCATCCGCATGATAAAAGCTTATAATTCATGCGTAGCTGTAACCAATGTGATAACCAATTCGGTTTGAAAGGAGTACATTAGTCGTTGTATGCGCCTGCCAGTCACTAAATGAATAACTAATTCGTCCTTGTCTGCTGCTGTCCCCGAACTCATAGACAGTAGCATACAAAGGCATTCCCGGCTGTCACTAAGGTCATGCGGAAAGGCAAACAAGATTTCCAGTGATGTGGAGCGATGCATGCTACGATAGGCTAAGGCCAACCGGATGAGTTCGGAGATATCTGTAGTGGATTCTGCGGGCACATGCCAGGGGTTGTTATGGGGACCATAGACCTGTAAATCGCGGGTGATTGGAATCGCTTTTCAGCTCGAGCAAATTCATTGACATCCATCCTATATGGTTTATGTAACCGATTCGTTCGGAGCAGAGCTTCCATTGTGTTTACGCGAAATCTGAGAAGTAAACAATTTTTGAAGTGAATTTGTTTACCGGGAAAGAGTTGATTAAACTAATGTAAAAGGCAACCGGCTATACGACTCAGAGAAAATCTCGCTATCGGTCACTGTAGATTAAACGAAAGGATCGGTGCCGAAGACTGGAAAGATGATATTCAATTTTGTGAAGAATATCAGTGTAGTTTGTCCAAATAGCCGAGATTGCTGGTGTGTAGTAATCAGTATCAACCCGTACCTCTTAGCCTACGTGGCAAAAGAGACCTTGTGTGCTGGTGGTGATCTTGTTGAATGTTTGGCGTCTCTTAGTTCAGTTTCAGGAAAATCACTTCGAAAGCACTTAAAGTCGGTCTACTCTAATACGACCTTCCGGATATACCTGCTAGGTACTAAGGAGTTTGTGAAACTGAGGTATTAATATCAACCAGCAGTTTCTTTAGTCGTGAACACGTTTAGCACCTATGACTTCAATGCACGCTGATCAAGATAATTATTTCTAGAAATCACTCCAATACGAACTGAGTGGGATTTATGTTGGAATTTCTTTGTGTTGGATGACCACAGTCTGTCTCAGATTGTCCGTATACTGTTTTATGGTCATATACGCTGAAAATGACAGTATACCGTTTCATGTTGGTCATTTCCAAATCATCATTACACTTTATCCTGCTTCATCTTCTTATGTACTATTCGGTTGGAGATAACCTGAACGAAAGTCAATCAGTTGACTTAAGGGTGGATATCAGGGAGCAGTATTTCATTCTGAGTACATATATCAGTGAACAAAATTCTAACTGGAAGACCTTAGTTGTGCCAGCCTGTTTAGATCAAATAGATAATGACAACTCGAATCAATTCTTGTAATCCTCACTTCGAAAGCACCACGTGTGAGTTACGTTTCCTCCTAGATATGAGTCTCCGTTTAATCTACTTGATCTGCGTGACCCAAACTTATTTTAATTTGCAGATTCGAGAGCGTGCATCTCCAAGTAGACGAGGGTTGGAGTTAAGTGAAAACGTGGGTACTGTGAAACAGGGGTCGATTAAGCGGGATTTCCATTCTCTTATGTCGAGTACGCTAATGAACTGGCCCGCATTTTTACAAACGTTTACAAAAGACTGTTTACAAGGAACTATTAAACCGAACAAATGTCTACTAAAAACTTTATTCATACGCTGTTTGTGTATCCTTGACATCAGAATACTCTGTTAATGTTTATGGTCCACACACCTTTTTCCTTCTATATGGGTTATTTCAGTGCTGAGAAATGTCTTTATTTTGTCTTATAATTCGAAGATTGATTGACAGTTGACATCCAATAGGTCCTTACAAACAAACGGCTCTAATGGAAATATCAGACCACCATTCTAAGCACTGACTATAGCTAAACGTGATAGAAAGTTGAATATCAGGTCCTGTATCCGTGAGGAGAGTTTTCTCCCCTCACGCACTAACACAGACTGGACAAAATCGACAACAGCTGTAAAACTTCAAGACTAAAATGTCGAGTCGTTTAAACTTCAGTCAGGTTAAGTGTACTCAATGCATTACCTTTCGCGATTTAGTTCACTAAAAATCTTTATAGGAAACTAATGAGAATCCACATGTGCTTATTTTGTTTTATTATACCCTAGTTTTTAGTAGAGGAAGTTAACTAGCTTAAATTTAACCATAATTTTTCTAAAAACGCTTCCATTTAATTACTTTTCAGCACACCAGGCAGCAGAAAGATCCTTACTGGAATCCCAAAATGTTTGAACTCATTCGGGTTGCTTTCTGACTAACCCCAGTCTGGGTTAGCTTTTCCTTTCAAAATTTAGTTCATACAGAATTTCCTTTCACTTTGCGCGGTCTATCGTAGTTTGGAGTACAGTCACCTACGTTTACTTCGACGACTGACGGAGAATGTTGAAAGTTGAATGTATCAATCTTGTGATATCGCTTTGTAACTTGCTTCTCCGGCATTCTACTGTTAGACTCAAAACTGTGAATTAGATTATTGAAAGTGAACTGTCCCACTTGATTTGTTAGTCATGGCACAAATATTAACCTATTGATGGCAAGATGTGGACTAAAAATTTCATTTGGTTCGAGTATTGTGTGATTAACTAATCCCCTCTGAATTAATAACTTGCCTAGTGTCAAATGAAACTGAGATGACATGCTCCAATTCATTACTGTGTTCGAGAAATTTCCTTGCCAATGTCACAAAAACTATACATCACATGATAGGGCGGTTTAAAACCCGGTTATCTTGACTATTCCTTTTTTCACGTCTAGATGGCTTGACAGAACCTAACCTACTAAGTTACATGTCAGCAAAAGCTTGACAATGTAATATCTGATCATTACTCACAAGCGAAAGTGGTTGAGCGTTCACATATGATAATTCGGTCGTGCCTAATGTGAGGTCAATGGCGCAGTGGTACACGGTTGCCTCATGAAAGCGTGGCCGGAGTTCTAGTCCCGGCAGTGGCAAGGATATGCACTACTGACGAGCTCTAATGAGAGCGAAACTCGAGTCTAGTGCTTCTTTTCGAAAGGGGCCGACTGGAAGTCTATGGGAATGCGACAGCTGCGATCAATTGTGGGTGATGTTCAACTTGAAATTAATATCTGTAATTTTCACTCAACCGATATTTAGTTGTTTTATACCTGGGATGGAACATCTATCTGTCGTTTCTGGTACTCGTGTTTATTTGATAGGAGAGCAACTAAAGATCTGAACACTTAAGCAATTGGGATACGTCAGTGAAAGTTTGATAAGTCAGCCGTTAATATACATATCAGTTGGGTTGATTAACAGAGGTGAGCCAACATTAATCTTATCATCATGCAGCCTAAGTGCCCATCGACTTGGAAACACTACAAAGTTGATAAGTCTGATTTCGTCAGCCAACAAATAGGTTTGTAAAGTTGGCATTCTTATAATCACCATCATCGTCATCATCAGTTTTGAGCTTGACCAGTAGATATTTTGGCCGGGCAACCGTTCACCCCAAAGGTGAAGTGAACATCCCGGAAGAAAACGCCAATAAAAAGGTTAAAAATTAATAAAACAATACTAGGCAGAAGAACTAGATATGGTATGAATGTAAATACACCACCGACTGCGGTACCCTGTCACCTTTGATAATGTTTCTAGTCAGCGGTTTGAGGGATGACAAGGACCTCCATCCAGACAAACGACACCTACCCACTTTGCTCAATGGAGCAGTCAGGGTTTTCATATTTCGTGACCACGTTGTTGCTTGACCACCACGTGGTTTTACCCAACTGTTGGTGGTCTCAGCATGTAGTGCTCAGCTGGCATGCAGAGTTCGTGACCCAACCATCGCAGGCTGTGCAACGTGAGTAGTTGACCAATTGATCGCGCATCCCGAGCGTTCCGGAATACGCGCTGGCGAACTGCCGCATTTTTCACGCAATAAGTCCACTTAATTTGGGCTAACCGATGGAGACATTGACGGTCTAGCACAGCAAGTCTGTTGGTACTTTCGTTATGAACTGACCAAACTTCCGAACCATAGAGAAAAAAGAGAAATTACACAAGCGTCTTCTCGGTGTCACATATGACGCAGGTTGGCAAAGGCAACTCGTGCTCTTTGCCATCCTTGCTGATATCTCATCAATAGTAATTATAAGCTGACGAGCTAGTAGTCCAAAGTTTATGAAACTATCCATTGTCTCAAGTGACTTGCTTGAAATAAAGAAGACAGGTATACAAATACTCCAGTTCCGAAACAACACACTCCAATTTGAAATTACGAAGCGTATTCCATACAAACCAACCTGATCACCCAGATGACCTTTTAATTGAATGAGACATATGCAGTAGGTCTTTCTTTCTTTTGGCTTATTTGAGCTGATACCATCGGTTGAACACCAAGTCCCACCTACAGGTTGCGTAATTTGCAATAACATTTTATTGTACGCAGTCAAATACTACGTCGAGTTGTTGTTGCGGTGGGGTATCGACGTCGTTCAGAAAAATTAAGTAGATAGCCGTCTGTGCATGTTTGATTTCATGCTGCGTACTGTAGTGGGGATGGTTGAAACTCTGATTGGCAAAGAATATGGAAACTGATTTGTTTGGTAAATATCTCAGTAACACAAGCCACTGCAATTTTGTGAACGAATGGATAAAAGCGACACTCCCAAACATTATACTGCTGAAAGCTCTGGTCCCACAGATTAGTTTAAACACAACTTACTCTTGTGTCAGATGTCTTATCACCATAGTAACTAACCGGTTGCATACCTAGCTAAATATGTAGGCCCAGAATTCGACTGTGTTTATTTGTTTGACTAGCATAGCAGCGAGATCTTTGTTTGTGTCACACCCTTACAAGACAGCAACTATTTGCCCCACAGATGTTCCGACCAGCGCTGACATGACACGAATGGATTATCGGCATGAACAAACAAAATTCTGACGTGACAATCATCACTTAAAGAGTTAATTGACTGTTTAAACCTTCGTTCATCAACAAGATTGTCGAGGTAGATGTTGGTGACAATGGGGTGAGCGTGGTAGCAACGTTCGTACAGGGAGTTCAAGCGTGAATCGGTGCTGTAATCACCGACCTGGAAGGTTAATTAGAAACGCAATCAACTTATCGATCGACTGAGCACGGCTGTGTTATCTCTTCAGTCGTTTAAACGGTCGGACACAGCCGATTGACCCCATGTTTTCAAGTGCTATTTACTTCAGGAAGTCAACAACCTCGTTTTGGTCTCAGACTGAAAACGAGAACTGATATTAATATTCCAGTCGATAGACTGCGGATAATAGACGATTTTATCTTAGTGAAATTGTAATTGAGACATGTAAACTAACATACCTGCTCAGGTATTTCGAACTTATTTCTAAATTGTTTTTTAAACAAGCAAAAGCAAAAATGTTAACCGGAAGATATCAAATCTACTGTTTACTCTTGATTGACGTAGGTTGTGTGGATGACAGTTTGTGATCACAGAGTTAAAGATTAATCCAAGACTGGGTTTGTGTAGGTGAGACCTATTTTCATGAAGTGTGTGAATCACTAGCATTTGACTTTTTACAACTTTGTTCTTGAGGTTTGAGTGAAAAAAGTGAACATCAAACAACGAACCGAAGTCCCTCCCGTGCTCTTGAGGACGTAACCATGGTTATTGTCAACATTGAAATGGATTATGCACATCTTCACAGGTCAGCTAAACAACAGATCTGCCGACTTTTGGGGCTACTGGTGAACACACTTTATAATTATGTAAAAGTTGGGGGTCATTGCTAAGTGAACGATAGTTGCCATGTTCAGGAGCCGGAAAAAATAGATGCAACAACAATTGACCACAAGAAGAGAGACAAAGTTGAAAGGTGTATGTAGAGAAAAGAAATGGACAACAACTCATAAGAACGACCTTATTAATGGTGAACTAATTTGGTAACTACCATGTTAAACCTTGGTTTCCTTTAACGGACCACAATGCCATTAGCATACCAACAAATTTCAGTCTACAAAGATAATGCAAACCTTAGTGGTTAGGTAAACCAATTTTTAGGTGTGCGAGCTCTTCAACTACAATAACCAGAAGTGGATTGCTCACGTGAAAAGGAATCCGTATGGAACTGCAAAAATACATTCAGCAGAGTTTGGCCATTTTGATCTCCACAAACCGAGAGTGTTACATATGGCAAGCCAAATGAGTTCAGGAATTTGTTTGTACACCTCCAGCGTTTGAATTCCGGCTATCATTGCTACCCCATAATTAGTGGTATTGACAAAGCTACAAAAAATAATGTATGAACCACAGTGAATAAAATGAGGGTGGATCCACAAGATTACTATGTTAAAACTAGAGTAATCAACGGGTTAATTCCGTTATACACTACTTTGCCTAGTAAGCTTCGGATAAACTGGCTCAACTAGATATGAGATCAATGAGTACCTGTATGTGTGGGTAGTAGCATACAGTAGAATATAGGTGATTTGTACCACAGGATTGGATAATGATTGGAGTAGACTTGGATTTTGTCACTTAACAATAACCCTGATAAACTACATGTGTGAAGCCGTCATATTGGTTTGGAAAGGTCATGGATCTGTTTAAGAGCATGAGATCTTTCCTTTAAAAATTGTCAGAATAACTGCGTAAAAAGTAAGACAATAGGCATGAGATTTTAGTTTTTGGAATGAAATGATGAGGAGTAGAAGGTGCTTATAAACGAACCACATGAAAGACGAGTGTCGTGACTTTTATGGAAACATTGTTCAGATAGAAGGACCAGTGTATGTTGCTATAAAAGTTACTTCAAAATATTTTACCGAAGATGCCCTGAGAATGGAACGCTCTTAACACTTGTTTAGTTCTCTAATAGTTAGCAGATTCTGTGAGTAGAGACTGCGTACACGGAACAGCCAAACTTCGGAATAGTTCATCCTGGGAATGTCGGCCCAACAGCCTCGTTAACTCAATACGAACTTCGTTAGCCTTGATCTCATCGTTATTTGAGGTGTTCTCAATGTATGGCGCGATACTGGTTGTCAGCAGCTTCCAAGAAGCCGGTGCACTGTCGGTTCATTCCCTTTAGTACTAACACCACATATAGTCTCTTCAAAGTTTAAGCCACTCAGTCGTTTTAGAATCC
>LOND01002303.1:0-14378 GCA_014220965.1 Paragonimus kellicotti
GCTCTAGAGGTGGTAGTTTACTGTAGGGGATTTTGAAGTGGACCAGTGAGTGCATTCATACCCTGAACCCAAGTCATACGCTAGCCACTAGGCTGCCACTTCCAACCTAACTCTCAATTCGCAAACAAGGCACCATATGGCAGGCGTTTAGTTGACAACTAAGAATTAACGATACAAGGGCATTAAGTACACATAAAATCGTGCACACAATTATCACGTACAGGAATTGATACAACTTCTATCTAAAGTGTATACCGATATAGTGTAGCCTCTGATAAACGCAGCTGAATAATCGTGATTTTTTGTGGAGCTACCAGTGGAAACGAGTAAACCTAAACAAATAGGTAGAAGACCAAAGCGGGCAGCACAAAATACACCAATGTTTTTGTTTAATTCCGTTTGTATGACCAAGATAGTCCTTTTCCAATCCGAATGCATTGGTTCAGATGTACCCAGTGGACGCCCAAACATTCCAAACAATGAAACCGTTTCCACAGCCTAGTTGTTTAAGACAAATACGCCCGGCTGAATGTAAGGATGATGAACTCTGTAGACATAAAGAGAGCTTAAAGAAAACGACGTTCAGCTTCAACTTCGGTGTAGCAAGACTGAAGGCTGGTTATCTTGTGTCTTGAAACTACCCTCACGATAATAAACGCAGGTTGTTGCTAATAACTATGAGCTCCGCTGATTCGTTTTTAACCATTTTGCGTCAAACAAACCCAAGTAACTAAAAAATCAAGTTCCGTAAAACAACTGATACCTTTCAGGTAGAAAAAACATAAACTCCCACAAATAGCAAATCAGTACGACCGTTCATAGCCACATCACGTGTGTTTGTAAAAGAGAGCAAATTAATGAGTGGGGTACTGCCAAAAATATGGTTCCAGTTAGGAAACAACCTCTATGAAGATCCTGATATCGTCCGAGACCGATCGAGTCGATTGTGAACTACAAGTTACTCCTAAAGATCAAAAATAATTTGTACACGCTCTGGAACCCCCTTAAGTTTCTACTGGTCGCAGACACTTTCGCATGCCTGACACACAACCTATTTTGTTCCCACACGACGGTAAACATCAGTTTCCGTTGCCAACTTCCAGACCTAACCGATACCCCCAGTAATGACGACCAACTTGCCCGTTTACAGTTCGGAGTGGTTGCAGAGGGTGGCAGTTTACTGAGAAAAATAAAGGAAATTGGGTTGCAAAACACAATACAATTCACACCTCACGATCGAAAGCGTTCTCCATTACTTCGAATAATGTTGGAGTAACACGGAATGCCAGCCGGTATGCACTCGTTAGAGCAAATCGTTATACAGGAAGAACTGTGGATTGTGTTCCGAACTTACCATGTTAGTATGCTGATAATCTACAGGACTCCCCGTCATGCTTTCGTTTTTTTGACAATTTATAGCCAGTTCCTGTCCTTCGTTTAATCATGATTTACAATCAACTTCACGTCACTTTTGGCTGGCAGGTAACTAATAGGCGAAGATTCAACAATACACAACCATCAAATTAACCTCCGCTCCGAAGTTCACAACATTTCGTCATGCATGCATGAAGATCATGAGGCTGATCTGCCCTAGCGTCCAATCAACTGTGGGCGTTATTGTGCAGAACCAGAGAGGATTGCCAAATACACGATTGTTCACACCCTATATGGATATATCACCGTGGTGTATTCGTGGTATTTACTGGGTAGATCGGTCTGCGACATAAAGCAAACGTAGGACATATGCACCCTAATTCCACGTGAGTCTATTACATAATTAATGCTGACAAAATAACGACGGAAAATGACTTAAAATCCACGGCCACTGGTTAATAATTACATGCGCGAGCCAAAATACGACGGCAGTGGAGTGAAACACGGTTATACCAAATCAGGAAAAGCTGAACGGAAAAACCTGTAGCAGCCTGTTGTCCCAATAACTTGCATGCAACAGCGAAAATACTTTTGGCACATTTACAAACGTACACTGCGTAATTATAATAATAATAATAATAATAATAATAATAATAATAATAATAATAATAATAATAATAATAATAATAATAATAATAATGTAATCAGACTTTGTTGAGGTCACAAGGTTGCAGGCATCCACTCAAATCTTTCCAAGTGTACTAAAACGACATTTGAGTTCCGGAAAGACCAAAAAGGAATACCCTTTTGACGATTTTTGTTACGCCTGCAATCCAAAATCAACGGCATAAAAAGAACGGGAACACAGTCTCCGGAGTCAATACCACCTTTGAGCTACATCAGACTTTCAAGAATATTGACGTTTTCATGGAGATAGGAAAAGAACTCTCTTCGTAAGAAGTCTGTTACCGTTACACAATGTGTCCTTTATAATCATGTACGTATAAATCACCAATATAAATCATCAATTGGCACGGTGGTTTGACTGAGTTAGTAATCAAGGGGTCGACTGGTGAAGCACATCAATCGAATGGAAAGTCTAAGTGACCAGACACTGTTTCGAGTGAATGAACCGAAACATTGGAGTTTCGAGGGTATAAGGCACACACGAACCACAGAGAAGTGAGACGGTTACTGACTTAACACTGAAGATATTTGGTGCAAAACAGGAAAATAAGGAATAAACACTTACGGTAGGCGGTTAGAATAAGGTACTTGAAGTGAATTTTGGGCTTTACGCTTTAAAACATGAAATGTCATGTGACAACAGATCATGTGTAGGCTGGATACTGCCAGCCTACCCAAACCTAGGGCAAAGGCAGTAAGGGGGATCTAACCCACGAGCGTGTGATTAGTAGTCGGCCAACGTTACTACTCATTTACCACGAGATCAACCACATTATTAGAGAAAGTGTATTAAACTGTCTCTTCGAAGATAGCACACTGCGAGTACAACGATTGTCAACAATGCCCACTGACAAAGTAACCTGTCACTCAAGTTCGTTCATAATGGGTCAATGGGATGACGACGCGGGCAGCGCATGATTGATCCTGAAGCATAGCGTGTGTCTCGCGTGATAGACCATTATGCAAATTCGGATCGAACGGTAGTAGTCAGGTGCAACTGGGCTTGTTCCGACGGGGTGCGAACAAAAAATGGCTATTGACATTGATGTCGGCAAAGAAACGTAGTGAACATCACTCAAAATAATCAAATGGAACGGTTAACACTTTTGGTAATAATTCAAAGTGTAATGCCTTGTCACTATGGACGGATAGCGTGTAAAATGAATTCAAAGTGAATTAACTGTGATGCCCAGGTGAATAAACTTGTCCCTTGGCTAGAATTCATATTGAAGCATGGCGGTGAATTTCAAACAACCTCGAAGGTAGAAAAGTGAACGATTTGTACGCTCATTATTCACTGTTTTCCGATATTCAATATATGGTGAAGCTGGATATATAGCCTGAATTACTCTCCTTGGCTGTTGTACGTCACGAACTAGGCTGAAAACGATCAGCCAGTTGTGGTAAACCTTCCAGATAAGCAAGTATTCACTACGGTTCTAGAAGGTGCTAGGCGGGTCTCACGAGCATCACATTCAGTGATGAAAGCGAGTCCAAGACATCAGTCAGTATCAAAACGGTAGTTCAGACACTTACCCATTAAACCACGGGGTTAATCAACTAAGATGTAGGAACGTTTGAGTTATTTTCTTCGACTGCTGAACATACTTTTCCCATAGGATATCTACCACGTTCGTGGTCAAGGAAATCAACTGTTTGCAATGATCAGATGCCAGACGTCAGACACAACGTTCGAGAGTATACATAGAAGTAATCGAGAGAACGCGCACTTTAAGATCATATGAGTGAGCAGGTGGATGTATGTCCCCAATGTTCGGCAAGATTTTTCAAAAAGCTATGAAAACTAACTGAGATGGGTAAATTAATCCTATGTAGATTCTCTAGAATTAAAGACGCTGACGGAGAGAGATTTACATCAATAGGCCATACGGCGAGAAATGTGTAATCGAAGCAGTACGCGACATCGTGTCGAGATAGCAATTCTTCCGCTGATGTAACGACGCATCCGGCGCCCACGTTTCTGCTCCCAGGTGCTTCTCATAAGCTTTCAATATTCCGCTTTACTTCACCAATAGCTGGCATTCCCATAAGGAGGTCACCAGGAGAAAATGCAGAAGATCCCACACTTAAACGTGTTCCCATATCACGTCGTGTACGCATACTGTGAATATGAGCAGGCAATGAGGCCTGAATCAAACGAATATAGACGAATACAAATAACTTTAACTCACTGGAAAGGATATCGAGTACGGACGTGTAACAATGCTATTCCAAGATATCGACGACAAACGTTAGGGACAGCCCACAGGAGAGAGAATGGACGCTGACTGAAACAGATCCCTACTGTGTTCTTGGAGCGTCTGCGAAGATTGACTGATGTATCAACAACTTGCCTCGTTTATTTTAATCTCAAGTGAACAACGGTAAATCGATTTGTCCTATCAGACGACATGACCAGAAAGAGATCCGGTTGGATTATTAATGATGAAGTTATTCACATACGGTAAACCTCTTATTAAAGTACTTTTCAACTACTATTTTTACATGATATCCCCGCCAGTCAAGCTAACGATATCACGACACGACCAACTATCTGGAAATGTAACTGACAGTACGTAAACTAAAATGTGGTAACCTAAAGATCAGGTGCTTTGAGAACCAGATGGTCGTTATTTGGTCAACGGTGTGATTGCTGAGCTGCATCACTTGTGGTCTGAGTGTGGACTAGTTGTCTTATGACTAAAACCCGCGTGAACAGTACATGTACGATAGTTTCGTCCACTTCATGTCGAAAATACATGGACTGAAATCATCATCATTATCATAGACAACAATACATCAGTGCTTCACACTGATGCTTGACTGCCACACAACCATATGAAACAAACTACACCCTGTAAAGAGAGAGAATAAGAAAAAGGGGAGGGACCTAACTAGTAAAAACAGCTACGTCTATATTCAAACATTCACATCAAGGTGCCTACACCTTGCAAACAAACAACCGAGCTGTAAGTGAAAGTAAGGCGTCATCAGCAAGACAGCTTCCTTACGGCTTTCACTGCCCCGCATCATTAAGTGCACTTCTTCACAGACAACTCGGCCAAACAACGACAGCATTCACGCCACTGAGCTCGATTAGCCGCCATCTCACCTAACGTCTCAAGCCACCGACTCTGTGAGTCGCGAGGGCCCCAGCCCGGGAGACGAACCCGATCCTACAGTGACCAACCCCTTCGTGAACGATTTCATTACGCCAGGTCATCATCTGTCCACCTCGCACCTTGCGCCAGTCGGCCGCAGCGTCGGCAAACAGTGCTCGGTGTGGCAAACGACTAGCTGGCATCCTTAGTACATGACCTAACCATCTAAGTCTGCAAAATGTAATGAACAAACGAAAAACCGTTGAAATCATACCAAATATCGCTTCCTAACCTCCTCGTTGATTACTCGCTGGTGCCACCCGATACGAGCGATCGAACGCAGACATCGGTGGTCAAATACCTGAAGACGGTTCACGTCTAACTTGAGCGGTCAAGTTTCGCAGCTGTAAAGTAACACAACTCTTGTATATAAACGCGACCGTTAAGCTTCAGAGAAATACCTCTCTGTCGTCAGAGATGTCCTAAATTAGCGAACACCGCCCAAGTCTTGCAGATAGGCGCCTCTATTTCATTCCCTACACCTCCGCCGCAACCGCTGATGCAGCTTCCCAGGTATACAAACCGGTCAACAACCTCCATGGCTTCATTATCTAACATTAAATCTGCGTAATCACAGCAGTATTGCAGAAGCACTTTACACTTTGAGGCTGCAAAATGCATTCCGAAGTAATTGGTGGAATGCGAAATAGCGTCCAGTGTTGTTTGTGCCGCTTGAAAGTTGTCAAACGGCAACACCTTGTCGTCAGCATAATCAAGATCAGTCAGTCTTTCACCAGGTAGGAGGTCCACGCCGGCATCTTGTGAGTGCCGCAGACAGTCCTCCATTATTTCGTCCATCACAAAATTAAACAAAAATGGTGAAAGGGACAGCCTTGACGTACGCCGCTCCTGGTGCTGAAACTGTCAGACAGTTCACCGTAAACCCTAACCTGAGCTGAAGTATGGGAATAAAGCGCCGACAGTATGTTCACATACTTGGTCGGTACACTCCTGCGTTTAGATTGATCCACCGAATGGAACGCATTTTTACGGTGGATAAAAACGGCAATAATTGGCCAGCGGTACGCATGGTTGTGCTTCAAAATTTGACGAAGAGTAAATATTTGACCAACACAACCTCACTCAGGGAAAAACCCTGTCTGTTATTACTTAATTTCTGTCTTCTGAGCTGCAGTGGGCCGAAAAAGTATGATGGATGCCAGAACCATGATAATGACTGGAATCAAGCCAGTTCCTCTATATTTTTCGCAAGTTCACCCGGACTCCTTTCTTAAATATGGGAACTATTATCGAGTGACCCCAGCACGGAGGGATGGTCTCCGTCGTCCACACAAGTTGAAACAACTGAGTCAATGCCTCTACTAACGCCTCTCCACCTTCTTTGAAAAGTGCCGGCACGAGATCATCTGGGCCAGCAGCCCTATTACGATTAAGAGCCGAAAGGCAATTGCGAACCTCAGTCTCAGTGGGTGGTTCCAAATCTACCGACCAGGGTGCTACATCACAAGTTTGTGGCGCAACACTGTAGAAGCGTGTGGCCGGCTAGATTGGCCCTCAATATTTCGCCCGGTGCTCTAACCTTCTGGACTTACCATAGATTAGTGTGCCATCTGTCTCGCTGATAGCTTCACTGACAGACGGTCGCCTGGGACCAGTGGCACGGATCAGCTTAAACAGTTTACCGGTGTTCCCTGAAGCAAAAGCGATCTCCATTTCCTTAACTTTTTCCATTAACCAAGCCTCACGATCAGCCTTTAGACTACGTTTCAGTTTCCTACGGATATCTCTCCTAACTTGTTATGTGAACTGCCAGAAGGAATGTTCCGTCTGGCTTCTAACAACTCCAGGGATTTCTCCGAGATCCAATGTTTGTTCGACCCACGAACCCCGTGTCGCATGCTATAGTACCTACTTCACAAATGGTATGTGAGAACGCGGTCCGACAGTTATTAGGATTTTCAGGGTGAGAACTGCTAAGCCTGCTTTCTAAGCTGGTTTGGTACTTATGCTTTACCGACGGTATAGCCAGTTTCTCAACAGCCAGCCGTTGTAATCGGTGGGGTCGTTGCCCAGCAAAAGTAAGAACAAACGACAACGTACCAACGCATGATCTGAATCCAAGTATGTGCTCCAATAAGAACGACAGTCCTTGAATCGGAACCCCGCCACCTATAACTAACGGCTGTGGTCTATCTGAGACCAGGCCTGATTCGGAGAAGGCGGGCGCCAAGTATAACAATTGACGTGCACGATGGCGACTGAAATGAAAAAAGGGTCTCATCAAACACAGTTAGCTAGCTCTCGAAGAAACCAGGCGCTCGTAGTGCATGGTCATGAAATTGAGGCGATACCCTGCTAGAAAATTACGGTCCCTTAGCAAGCTAAACAAATGAGGAGTGACAGAAAGCGGTTCAATTCCAAAATATAAGGGATTCCGAACTCACATCGACACACTTCAACCGAATGTTCCACGAGAACCGCGTAAAGGACGCCAAACAAACATTTATGGTCGAATATATAAACGGATAAAACCACACGACACACCCACTGTGGGCTTAAAATTATATCACGATGGCATTTTATTTGCTTGTGGGGAAAACAAAGATATTCTGGATGCAGAAAAAACTGGGATAAACATCGAAAGGAGGATATGTGTTTCAGCAAACGCACTGAAGTTTGGCGCTCGCTGATCGTACGAAGAATACTACGAACCCTTAGAAAGTATGGCAGCAACCAAGAAGTTGATTCATAGGGTAAGATGCTGGGACCCTTTTCGGTACCCTTTACTGATTTAGCTGGTAAAAACCATCTGGATTCTGTCGTCGTGCCCTACAAGCTCATGGTTACTTCGAAAATTGGTTAGCTGCTGTCTGATGAGACGCTGAAATTGGCTCCATCTATTTCAGTCAAATCACATCTTATCGACATTAATTGGATAAAGCAAACGTAAAAGAAAGTGCTAGTCACATGGGTTTTAGTCGAATGACACTAACGCTCAGAACGCTAGTGATGCAACCCCGTAGCCAAAATACTGACCACGCGATAACACATCCGATTTTCAGGCCACCCGAAGTTTAATTGAAGAGAACGTTGGGCTGGCCTAAAAGCACCATAGCAAGTCGAAGCGGCAACACAGTTCAGCCTCGGCCACTTTTAGTTTTTTGTGCACAGTTCATTCCCTATAGAGGCAATTCAGACTCTTCGGTTCGTAGTCTTCCAATAGTGTTTGTTCGTTAGTCGTGAAAAATGTCACTGCTAGAAAAATGAGACGTAGTACAATCTTGTTATTGGGACCATACACCGGGAACTTGAGGGCGAAAGAATGATACGAGGAACATTAATAAAACAAACACATTACCTTGTGTGTCAGCCCACATTCGAGTCGATCCTCAACTGAAAAGCGCAAACAAGAGCTTGGATAGGGAACAGTGCGATTCTCCCCATGTGCCGTCTGAACAGTGTTGGAATCACAAGATTCTACAGATGCTTTTGAGTCCAAAAGATCTAGAAGATAGACCAGAAACTCGTAAGCATCTTGTTGGTGCTTTGTGCTAAACGTGACATTGTTGCGCCCGATAAGTCGACGGAATAACTGCGGTCGGATTCCTGTGAATAAAAAACAGGACGGAAGACTTTTTGATACCTTTGTAACGTTGCAATTGGGATGCAAGCCAGTATCAGTTTGAAGAAAAAACAAAACTTAGTGAATAGGATCACGTTTGCAACATTGCTTTAATCTTCAATGAATCATAAACAGCTCAAAACGTTGTAAACGGTCTAGCGATTTCAACTTGTTCGTGTGGAATGCGACATGCTCGTTCAAATTTAAGTTAGGGGTTTTCGACTTTCACGTCACTAGACCTTCAATGTCACGTGGGACACAAGACCAGGTGAGCTGGATATTGTTAGGTTGTCCAAAGGTGTAAAGAGCTGGTTGAAGATAGCTAGCGGCCTACGCTCACACTCAACTCAGATGGCAGTGTTTCAGAGGTAGCGAGGAATATAGATTATACGTGTGGTAGTTGTATACGGTTCGATGAGGGTGTGAGTAAAGTAATCAATAGTCACATTTCAACAGTCACAACGGCGTGTCAACCAGCTCTATCTGTATTACTAAAAGGAGATGAGTCTTTCTACCGTAGGATGAATGTGCCCAGCACTGGTGCGTTCTGTTCTGCTTTACGCCTTCGAAACTTTACATCGTCTACAGGAAGATGCTCGTCTAGCTTGCTTGAGATATAGCATCGAACCGTTACCAGTAACACGTGTGCAAGAATCACCGAATACATATACTCGTTATTTACTCCACATGTCTTCCATATTGTGCCTGTTTATTTCGGCATCAAGCTTGACGTTGAACGACTGCATGTATACGTAGCTATTTTTGGTAGCTAGTTCCTTTCCCTTCCTCTTCTTTTTCATCTCTTTTCCTGTGTGGGTGTGCTTTTACTTCAAGGTTGTGTGGCAGTTAAGTATCAATGAGGACCACTGATGTATTACTGTGTAGGATGATGGTGATAATGATGATTGAATATATATATATATATATATATATATATATATATATATATATAGGCACATAAGAAAAACAGCGATTTATTTTAGTCCAATAAAACGGTAATGAAAGAAGGCAAGAGTTTTGAGATGATCTTACTTCAGTAGAACTCCAAAAAACCACCGACGGCGCTGGCAAAGTGGTCTCTTTTGAGAGGTGGTTTCTCTCGAGGTAGAAGTTAACCTGAATCATGCGTCAATAGTAGATAGAACATCAATAGCGAACACAGCTTGATACTGTGAAGGAAGCAAATTATGACCGGTAGTACAGCTTGTACAACCGATACTATATATTATGCAGCGTTTCTAAGGGGGTCTAGCTGCTGTCGGTTACGAAACAACGGAATTCCCTTGAACACGGAATTAACCACGACAGAATGATATGCTGTTCTATGTGAGCATCTTTATCTGTCCCACGCTGTCCCCCAAAGATTGTCAATCTTTTATCAAGCAAAAGCTAGAGATAACATTGAGGAAATAAAGCGGGGTTAGAGAACTGCGTGTCTGTAGGTTACACGTACGTGAACAGAATGGAGGCCAAGCGATGCGCAGTGATGACTGGTGGTTTGAAATGTAACAGTGGCAGCGATACTTGCTTGTGCAAAACCAATGAGTGATCCGCAGAATGATCAGGTCAACCAACCCGTAGAGACCAGAATTCAGATTTCGAGAAATAAATGTAATGATAAACGTCGAAGTATCTCGAAGAGGGGAGGGAACCAAATCGGAGTCGGGGATGTAGGCCGTGATCGCAAATGTCAGAGGTATCTCCGAAGAAGAGGCTATCGTACATGCAGAAAGTCTGAATCTTTCGGAAGAACTGACCCGCTTAAGCGATTATCATAGTATTCAACAGTGATATTTATTGTATTGCGATGTGTTTGAATATACGCTCCGCGCTGCTCGAATATAACGAAATGGATACAGAACAGCCAAACCTGGAATAGCCGATCCCAAGGTCGATTGGTTTTGTCGTTACCACTGAATAACGCCAAGCTTATCGCCTATCGCAAGGTTTCACACTACAAAACAAAGGCTGTTGTGTCAGGCTAAGCAAACCGCGATAGTTACCGCGACAGTCGAAGACAGAATCCGCAATCGTGTGATTGATGGGTGAGCGTCGTTCACGTCAGGCGATGAGCACATACTCCATACTTATTAGTTACCACAACCGTACGACTAAGCGATCACATTTGCAAAAGTGGCCAGTGTGACTACCGTCCTGATTGCCAGGTGACATGGATTTGTATGATAACAAGCCCATCGCTTAAGTGTACCCCAACAACAATCGGCTTGGGAGATTTTGGTATGAAGGGAATATACTCATCCTGGGGACAAATCACTGAAAGTAATGTTAGTTGTCACACTGTTTCCCGTGGCAACCACAACAATAGGAAAGCAACCTCTTAAGAATCATCTGAAGATTGTGCACAATCTTTAATGTATACAACGTAAGTCTCATCATCCACAAACCAGATATTGTCGTGATTATTTGGAAAGCGTTCAAGGTTCAAACTTTGGAAGGCAATGGCTATTTTTTAATCTGATCGAAATCGGATAAACTATCGCAAGCAAACAGTTAGTGACAAGATCGAGCGGACATAAGCTGACCTGGCAAAACAGGCACCGGCCCCTCGGTAATCTCATCGAGATTATCTGGACAACGCCAGGAATAGGCACCAGAGCATAGCCCGTGTCCCAGTTTTGCAAACTGCAAGCCAACATGGTCGAGCGGCAAAGATTCACCAGAGGGACCCTTCCACTCATCGAGCGCTTTGTCTATCCAATATGGCAGGCGGTAGGCAAATAGCCAACGAAAATGAGGAATCGCGAAAAGAACCTGCGAAAGCACAGAAAGATGACGTGCATAGGTTAGGAAAGCAGGTCAAGTTTAAACAATACTAAGTCACCAAACTCGGAGGAATCAATGAAATGCATTTGATTGTTTAATTACCGGTACCGATCATACCACCTCCAAGTGTTCATTTGAACAGACAAAACACAAGGACGTTGAACGTTAGAGCATGCACCAATTCGCAATGATTGTCACCTGACACCCTCTAGAAAAATCTCTCGGCAACAGAAAGCATAGCAGTGGTTCACAATTCACAAACGAGAACCTAGGAACAGTAAAGTGTTTGAGAAGGCGGTGACAAGCAGCCTAAGTGAATGAGAATAAGGTCTGCGATAGCTGGGTCATGTACTCGGTTCGCTATGTTGAGTGTCAAAGTTTAAAGAAAGCCATCAGGTGGCCAAGCGATGGCACAGCCTCGTTACAAATTAAACAACACTCACAATCAATCGCGGTTTTCAGAAACAAGGAGAGAATGTCGTCAAAAGCCGGTGAATGGCGTGTTAATCCATGCGCTTTACTGATTAGGTCCTGTCATCCACGATGTTGTTTACACCCTTATTTTGGGATAAGGACGATAGTCGTCAAGAGTGGCGAAGTAACTATGTGATTATATGCGACCGCTCGCATGACAGCATTCAAATTGGTTGGAGATGATAACCAGCTCGTAGATCAAGATTCCTTTGAATTCGGTTTAATCATTCAAGTTGCACAACGTGCCGTTTTCGTTCATCTCACTGAGTGTCCATAAACTGGACTTGCATGGCAGTCCTGATGCCTGAAACCCAACGTTTCAAGCTTCCCAGAGAAGGAGACAGATAGCTTCTATGATTTTCAATCTGTCAAAATACATTTGTCATAGGGAGGCATTTAATAAGACTTCCCTTGCGAAGCAGGAGTTGCTTGAAGATAAGCCGTGAAGTGATCAAAAAGTCTCACTCATCCTCAGATGTGTAACGGAATTTGTGGAGATTCAAACGAACAATTGGTTCTGTTCACACACAAAAAACAGCTGTTCATTAATACCGCAACTGTATGGTTTGTCCAAAATACACAAACCGAGAGTACCAATCAAACCGATTTTATCCATGAACAATGCTCCACAACAGTAGTTGGTACAGGCACTGAAGTCACTAAAACGGAAGTTTGGCACACGTACTGTTAGAAACTCATTTGGTTTGATTGAATATCTAGACAGAGCCAACCTAACAAGTAGACATGTGTTCAGTAGACGTTCAGTCACTGTTTACGAATGTTCCATTGCACGAGACGATTGAATTTATATGCAGTTTGATTGAGAATGAAGGCTAAGATATAAAAATTTTCACGAATATGCTGAAATGGTCTCCACTACTATACACGCAGAACATCAGTTTGAATTTTCGAGATAAGCCATATCGACAAATAAATGGAGTCGTCATGGAGAACCCGTTGGGTCCGGTGCTTGCTGACTTTTTCATGCTGATGATAGAAAGACGAATTACTCAAGACATTTCGTCGTAGCCGTTGTACAAACGTTATGTGGATGACATCCTCATGTCTTGCGCAATCTTCGCAAACGATCGAGCAGATGGCAAAACAGTCTGACTCCTGTCAAGCCAACTTAACAATCACATGTGAACTGGAAGACAACGAGTGCCTATGGTTTTTAGACATTCTCATTAGTCATACGGATGATGGGTTAATAAAAAGGTTTGTGTATCGAACGCCAACCTGGACTGACTAGTACATTCATTTTACAAGCTTTACACCAATGAAGAACAATCGAATATTGGTCAGAACATTGTTCATGCGCGCGCTAGACGTATTAGAACGTGCAACCGAGGGACTTCGACCACTCACAACCACGTTGCAAAATAACGCGCATCCGTTGAGACTTATCAACAGACACAGCCAGCAACGCATAGAAGACAAAGTTCCCATGACAAGGAATAAAAAAGTCTACATTGAACTACCATTCAAAGATGACCCATTTTTCGCTTCGAACTACGAAACGTCTCGTCGGATTGATCAAGCCAGCCTACAATGTAGCTGACATCGTAGTCGTCCATTGAACTCGCAAGGTGCTCAGCGGATCGGCGTGCTGACCTATTTATCGAAGAGTGTGAAAGTAAAAATCATCAGCGTTTACCTGTTGTCTTGGTTTGAAAAGAGAGTAATTGACAGCAGAAGAGAATGGTGAAAACGAACGAACTTGCCTGTCAAGATGAAGAGAACTTTTGATATTGTCCGGTCGTCTTATGCCGCGGAAGCGGGTTGACTTGAGGAACCCCACCCCGAGTCTGACTCAAAAGTCTGATCCTGCTAGACAACGGGAGAGTGGTTTTCTTGGTGGACCCTACCAGGATTTGAGAGAGGACAGGATACCGAGTTTTCTTCGGGAACTCTATGTGGAGCTTATGACTCAAGAGTCCGACGTATTCGGTAATGAGGGGTTCGCCTCACCCGAGGGCATGGCGAATGAAACATTAATTCTGATACCCTGTGCTGTTGTGCGCAGCGGATGTATTCGAAGCTAAATCGGGCTTTTGAATGAGACCAGATGTTTTTTGACCGTATTGGATAATAAGTCGGCGGTCAACGTCAATTATTGGGCGATCGGAGCACTCTTTTTTCAAAAGCATCCTTCTTCTTGATTCGGAATACATTAGTGCCACAAATGTAAAAAATAGTTCTGTTGTATGTTCATGTGACCGTGCCTCACTACCTAGGCACTCCTACGTGGTCGGTATTGCAAGACATATCTATGAGCGTAACTGTTTTCCGTCTGACGGACCTCCTTTGGCCTG
>LOND01002303.1:21728-34572 GCA_014220965.1 Paragonimus kellicotti
TGTACGTCTTTCGGTTTTTCTCTTCGACGTCATTCTTTGTCTCAGTTTACTCATTGCTTGGTTGCCAAGTGAATTTGTCATCATTTGACTGTTGCACACGTCATTTTCTCATTAAAGGGTGCAGAAGTGTTTTCATATGCTGAGGACGAAATGGTCACAGATCCTTTGTTGGCCGAACATTTGGCTCACTTTGGTATAGACGTCCTGCGCATGCAGAAAACGGACAAAACTGTGGCGGAATTGGAAATATCCGCAAATGAGCGTATCGGTGAGTGGCAGTTGTTGCAAGAATCTAATCGGGAACTGGAACCCCGCTACGGTCCTGGGATGACAGGTCTGCGAAACCTGGGCAACACTTGCTACATGAATGCCGTCGTTCAAGTAAGAAAGACGTGAATGTCGTTTTTTAAAGAAGTGCTTCTTGACATTGCTCACTGGTTTTAATACCTGATGTGTTCAGAGATACGTTGTGCAAAACACTGTCTCTGGTTTCTCCGTTAAAAGTTCTAACCAGATTCATTCTGACCGTTTGACAGACGTGAAGTTGGAAACCGACCTTGAGTTTGGTCTCCAATTTTGATGACCTAGAATTCTCTAACGTTTATTCAACTGACATCATTTTGTGCGATGCTGGACAGGCTTTACGGGCGGGAGACAAGTATACAACACATCTTACGGGGAAACGTGCTTCAGTCAAGCAGTCCGCAAAGTAAGTCAATCGCAATACGCGTGAATGTAATGTTTAGTCGATATTAGCTAAAAGCGATGACCACGCGTTACAGAGCAAATGAAAGGGGCTTAGATGTCACGAGATAACCTTGAGATTGATCAGGATATAAACACATTATTGGTAAGGACGTATTATTATCGCCTTCAGGTTGTTGAGCTAATTATAAAACAACGTCAACATGATCTGGTAAACGGACAAAAAGAGTCCCGCAGTAAATAACTTAGAAACATATACACTCATTTGTCGGCATATATGTTGCATGCCTCCACGTTTTTCAATGTGAATAACAACAATCGCGATCACGTGCTGATTTCAAGAAAGAAGTTTACAACGGCGTGTGGTTATTCCAGAATAACTTGACTCTCGGATGTGTGATAACCGCTTTGTGATTGTCTTCTCAATGCTAATCACAAGATCCTCGTTGATATGTTCAAGCACCCAAATCACGCATAATACAAGTATGTATGACTTCCAACATGGTGGTGGATCAAGAGACCCGATTAACCACACACATTCGATCAAAACAAACTCTAGTGAGGTTAACATATGTACTCCATTTGATGTCAAATGGTCTGAAAGCTGACTCTCCGACATGTATGGTGTGACAAAATCTGGTTGTTTAGCTACCCTGTCGCTGTTAACAACAAAGATGCTTTTTCCGGTATTCTAAGTCACATCGTGTAGAGATTCACCACTACCCTGAACCACCTGAACCTCTAGATCAGGATGAGTCAAAATTGACCAATCGAGTAAGACGCGCTTGCAGGCGGAGTACAAACCAATAAAACGTAGACGATACACTGATTTGAGTTGTTCCCCTTGTAGTGTCCGCAGCCGACCATTGCAAATCCATCGTGCACATCGAACAGCACAATCGACATCGGGGAGCTTGGTATTCTGAACGACGGACGGCAGCCCAAATGTCTAACTAAAAATCAAACCATCAATGTAGGTCATCGTGGAAAAAAAAGATGTGAAGGAAGTATGATTATCTACAACAACAAAAAGCAATCAACTCCAAAAGCGACCACCTGTCGCATTCAAATAAGAGGGTTTCACTTGACAGGCAACGTAGAATAAACAAACATCGCTGGTGACTCTAAGATCATTTTAGTTTAAGGCCAGAGCTACAGATTTGAAACCTGAGAACAATTACAACATGACGGTGGCCATACTAACAGAACATACCTCAGGAGTAATGGTGCCCAATTTGACAGCCAATGGGTATTTTGTTCGTTGATAATGTTCAACTGCATGGTTGTTACCACCCGATCCATCCCAAAATCGCCGACCACAATTGATAGAGCCGTCCGTGAGGTTTAACCACAAGTTTTCTTTCAAATCACAAGCACAGCATTTCCAACCACTAATTTGTGAAAGCAGGAAGAGAAGTGATGAGATGCCAGTTGATACCGGATTGTTGATAGGGAACGATTACCAGTTTCTACCGACGATAAACAACAAACCAAAGCAGAAGAAAAACTATCAAGTCATGTAGGACAGAAAAATTAGTGACTTCATTCAGGGAAGCTGCGATCGACCAGTGGCAATGGAAGCAGCCAAGAACCTTTGATGGCTGAACCCAACAGATCCTATATGCAAGTCGGGTCTGAGCTGCCTGCACGTCAGTCTAAAGGTGTGATACTGTGATACAAAAAAATAAAATATTTGGACAGACGGGCCACATGTACTGAAGAGTTATTCTTCGGGAGGATGGAGTTTCTACCGAAAAGTCAACTGGTAAAAGGTTGAATGTATTTAATATTTGTTGACAGAAAGTTGACGACAGATTCCATCCTAGTGGCCTATTCAGAAGAGAACCTATCCAAAACCAGCTTTCGCATGATGAAATATCTGTACCCTTCGTACGTTACGCTAATAAAATCGGCAGGTAACGGGATTTTCAAAATTACTTTTCTTTGGCATAGCTAAAAAGTGGCGTTGTTACGACGGCCACTCCAGGTGTATAGAAAAACGTTACTCCAATAGTGAAAGTATTCGTTTTAGCCCCTAATTCAGGTGGAGAACTTACCTGGGTATATGCTGTACTACCCACAAAAATAACCCCAGCTTCAGCATCCCTGTAGCTGGGAACCAGACCTTCCAGCCTATTTCGACAAAATCCAGTCTTCCGATCGTTCTCGTCGCACAACACGACGCGGGAGGCGACAATATCCTATTGACAACTACTTTCGCTATGTCCAATCACGTATCTAACGTTCGGCATCATCCACTCCAAGTGAACTAAGAGCTGCATTCTGTGTCACAATAGTGAAAGCCGATTAACTGTCCTGAATATGTTGAAGTTAAGAGCCCTATTCGAAAATCTCGCAATAGAAAACACCACATTCACTATCGACCTTCAAGTGCACATTGTTTTGTTGGACAGCGTGAACATCGGCGGCTTCATAAATGCTTCACATCATTTTACGTTTGACTACTGTGGTTTGTGTGAGTGTGTTTAAATAAGAGAAATATGTACGAAACACTAGTTTGTGGCTTCACACAGTTCGGCAAAAAACTTACATCATGCGTTAAAACTGGTCAAAAGGTTATTGAAACATCTGTTTTGCGCCCTGTGTTGTAGAACAAAATTACTAGTTGAGTATATTATTACACACGTTTGTGGGCGCAAGAAACCGTCGAATACAGAATAACAGTTTTAATCTCTTCTGGTTTACTGCTTGACTAAGAAATGGGTTGGATACTTTCTGTCGAGTGAGATATCTTGTCACGAACCCAAGGTACCATCAGATTTTGCAAACCCAATCAAAATACGCACAGTAGAAATAGCGCGATGAATTTTAATTATTCAGAAATTAAGGCGGTATAATGAGTCTTTAAGGCCGACGGAAGAAATGTCGCAAGAAATCAAAACAGAATACAGCGAAAAAACAGTCTACCTTATTCGTTTGTAATATCACAAAAGCCAAAAGCTTACGAAGGAGAGATTCGTATCCCATTATCCAATTGTTCCAGATTCATTGCATAAGCTGATATCGGACGCATGTTCTCCTCTTCCCAGGCTGCTACAGTGTTAGCGCGCTCTTCAACGAGTAGGGCCGATTCGGCAAGTTGTACCATGATAATCGCTTTGGCCAGATTTTCAGGCAAACCAAGATCCATCAGACGTGTTGTATCGGCTGCAGACATTGTTGGGCCGACGGGATTGGGCAACGCCAGCTGTTGCTCTTGTGGTAGTAAGAAAAGCGTCCACTGCTCACTGACGGAGTACCGATCCTGAGGAAGCTCGAAACCACCGGGAACACCCAGGGCAAGTTTAGTTGGATGTGGATCGATATTCGGGTCTTGAATGCACATGGGGAATAGGTACATTAGTTAAACGTCAACAACTTTGGTCAATTAAGAAAACATCACACTAAGTCGGCAACTAGATACTTCAAACTGAAAGCGATGTGTTTTTTTCTACAATGAAGAGCATTTTTATCATTGCTAACTATCAACGTACCTGTTTATCTCGGTGTACATTGTTCAGCAAAATAACGCACCTCAAGGGAACATGACTGACAGTCGCTACTGGTATTGCCGATATCTTTCCTCACAAGCCATCACTTTGAACATACATATACTTTCGATAAAATGATTAACGTTGAGTCAGGTCATATTGCTATAATCCAATACATGTTCGAAGCGTAACGGTAGGATCCTACTCCAATTATCCGCTCAGAAGTATGTGTGCCCGTGGCCGACTAGTAAAGAGATCCCACAACCCACTCACTCTAGCCACAACACGTGGCTATGAACAGCCAATGTAAATCATGTATCGATGTATTGTTCAATTCCATCCCGAACTACGTCACGTAACGGAGAAAGCAATGAGCAAATAGACCGAGGATTTAGTGATACAATCCCCGAAGTGTCAGCAGACTGTTAAACTATCCGTCAGGCAGGATACCGCAGTCTAAAAACCACCCACGGGTCCACGGTCACACCTTTACTTGGATTTCGCTGGTCCGATTGATGGGGTGTCTTACCTCGACGCATATTTTAAATGGTCAGAGACAGTCACACTTTTACCGGCGACATCCGCCTTAACAATGGCTGTTCTGGGCCGTATTTTTCGTCAACATGGATTTTCTGATATACTCGTACGGGACAACAGGACTTAATTTAAGTCTGCTCGCTTTTTTAGATTTTTACCGCTATTCTCCCATATAACACATGCGATCTCAGCCGTATCGCCCATGGTCCAAAGGTCGAGCTGAACGCTTTGTGGACACTTTCAGCCAGCAGCCACCCAAAACTCGCAGACTGTGGTTTTTCCAGACACGTCTTTCAAGACGTCCGAAAGCAGCACTAGCCTTTGCCACACGAGCTCTCAACTCGCGGTCCACGGACAGATCTGTGGACAAATTGCTACCCAAGTAGCAGAAATCTGCGCAGCTGTCGACAACATCTCCATTGATGCGAATTTCAGGCGCAGGTGCAGGAACAGCACCTCCGCCCGGAGAAGGCTGAAAGAAAGAAAATGTCTTACCTGTGTTGATATCCAATCCAAACTTGGATGCCGCGGTCGCAAAAGCCGTGGTCAGTCGCTGTAGTTCGTCTCCGCTATGTGCAAATAGCGAGTTATCATCCGGGGAAAAGAAGCATGCGCATCGCTAAAAATAACTAGATGATTTAGGGCGCCGAAACGTCGAATATTCAGCAGGCGTCCATCCATCCGGTACTCTACCTCAACGCCGTCCTCCGCCGAGTCCTGAAAAGCAACTGTTATCATGGCAGTCAAATATGAACTAAATAGAGCTGGGGCTAGCACACAACCCTGCTTCACGCCAGTGACAATGTCAAAATCATCACAAGTCGATCCACACGACTGTACCTTCGCCTTCATGCCCACATGCAACATTCTAATCAAATTGACGAACTTACCTGGACATCCAAACTTACCAAGCACCGTCCACAACGCCTCGCGGCTCACGGAATCAAAGCCTTGGTGAAATCTACGAAGAGAGCATACAGGGGCTGGTTGCGTTCCCGGCATTTCTCCTGAATTTGTCGAGCAGCGAACACCAGGTCGATCGTACTCCGACTCGCCCGGAATCCACATGCTCCTCAGGAACATTGGCCTCCAAAACTTCCGCATTCAGTCGGTTCAGGAGGATTCTTGCAAGCACCTTGCCTGCGCAGCTCAGCAGACTGATGCCCCGATAGCTATCAGCGCACTGTTTGCTACTCTTGCTTCACACAAAGTTACTATCAGAGCATCCTTGAAATCTTGTGGCATTTCTTCCTGCTCCCAGATGGAGTGAACCAGCTGGAGCAAAGCGCGTTCCAACGCCGGTCCACCATTCTTCAGTATTTCACCTGGCAACCCATCCTCGCCCACAGATTTTCCATTGCGCAATGGTAACAGGATGGTTTAGTAGGCTACCAAAGTGCTTGCGCCAGACTGTCATGATATCCTCTAACTGGGTGCACGAAAAGCCGGTGCTTTGGTAGACTGATTGGATGGACCGAAAATCGCCTTAAGCGAATCGTAGAACTGCTTGTGTTATCGACGATCGGCGTAGCACTGCATCCGTTCACCTTATTTCCTCTACCAATCGTCCTTGATTCCGTAGAGAAGTTGGGCGAGTTGACGGCGAATACGGTGGAATGTCGTTATCTTGTCTTCATTGTCCGGGTCTATTGTGGAAGCGGCAGATGCGGCTTCCTTCTCTCGTACTAAGTTAAAGCTGGCCGCGTTGTTGTCGTCGAATCAGTCCGTACGTTTCTAGAGTCCAACACCGATAGTTTCGAGAGCTGCTGCCGTGATCTGTTTCATCTTTTGCTGTACACATATGACGACTACAGGGGCACCTTGCAGGTGAGCGGCAGCGACACGTTGAAAAGCAGTCCTCGTCTCACAGTTCTCCAGTCGTTTGACATCCAACTTCTGCCGTTGTCCGGATGATCTACAATAAACAGGCTTGCGTACATGGATAAATAATTTAGTCCTGACCAGCCTATGATCTGTGCTACATTCAGCGCCGCGCATCACTCGCGTGATACGCACTTCACTAATGTCGCGCTGCCGCACAATCACGTAGTCAAGCAAATGGTGATGACCACTTCGTGGATGGGTCCACGTCGTGATGTCGCTCGCATCCAGCTGGAATCGGGTGTTGTGATAGCCAGCTCGTGAGTAGCACACAGGTGGAGCAGACGATCACCGTTCTCATTGACTGAACCAATGCCGTAGGGTCCGAGGACTCCCGGCCAAGCTACTGAGTCGCGCCCGACTCGAGCGTTCAAGTCACCCAGAACAAACAGTCGGTCACTTACCGGTGCCAAGCGTATCACAGCAGGCAACTCGTCATAGAACCGATCCTTTGTATCACCAGTGTCATACACAGTTAGACCATAAACACTAGAAAATGTGACAGACTTACCTTGCCAGTCAGACGCCCAGACCTAGACAGGAGAACGATTAGGGTTCTCAACCAAAGCCTTTGGCTCAAAAGCCTGTACCGCAAGGCAGCGGTTGGGTGGCAATGTACCAGAACTGGTACTTTTTCCGGAAAAAGATGCCAACCTTCTTCCAACCCCCAACCTGGAGGACCAGGAGACTGGTTTGTCAGACCTCTACCCATTGGCCTGCCTGGTATGAGTGACTCTATCGGTGTGGTGACCACACCGTCCAGTTTAGCCCAATAGGTCATCGAGATGCGCAAGCCGTCACACCACGTCAAGGTCCAGTCTCGTTGTGACAGCCGTCTACGCTTGTGGCTATCGCCTTGGTCACAACTGGACGAATGCAAACGTGACCAATCACCACGGAAGGGTGCTGTATGACGCCTCTGTCAATGACAACACAGAAACGTCATCGGGACTAGTTGCGTCCGCGGCACCCGAACAGAGTAACAACAGACAGACAGCAATTGCTTCTGTTAGACATACTGTTAAACAAGCTCGTCATTTCAGATGTAGCCACTCCTACAGTTTTGTCGTTCCGAAGCCCAGATCACCACCAGCCTCTTGCCTAGATAATGGGCCAGCTGTACCAGACGCTTCTTTCGCCGTACGCAGCTGAACCTTTTGGCCGAGCGTTACCGATGAGTGCAGTCTCAAATAGGAGCTGTTCGAAAAATATTTTGATTCTGAATTTTAATTTCTCGGAAACTCAATTTCGTCTTCTGATTAGTGCATCACACTCTTACTGTACCAAACTAAGTGGGACACTTCGAAGTTAGTAATATCCTACATACGCGCAGACGCTGATCTGCTATGATAACTTTGGTTTGGCAGTAAATGCGTTTTCAGCTTAAGATCAAGACCATCTGTTTTTATGTGGTTTTTGGGTAGCCTTACGCCTCACACCAGGTGGTCGCGAATAGTATATCGATTATTCGAGTTGGCCATTTCCAGTTTCCGTTGGCTACGCAGGTCAATAAAGTGGACGCGCGTTTAGAGAACCGTTCACCATACAACTAGACAGAAAAATGAGTTGGTTTTCCTTAAAAGCAGCTACAAAGCTCGTGGCATCCTAATGGCGGCGACATACCTATTAACCGCACCTGCAGGTTCAGGCACTAGTTAATGTGGGCCCTCTTGAATAGGTTTAAGCAACCCGACAGTGTCCAACACATAAACGACCTTGCAGCCACGTGGCGGAAAGCACCATGTGATCGACAAACTTGACACTGAATGACCAAGTGTTCTATATTGATGGAACTATTTGTCATCGTTGTGGTCTACGACAGGATTTTAGGCATTCACATCATAATGTCGTGGCCAACCAAACAATCAGGCATTAATCTAACCGGATAGCACCGGAACTATCTGGACCAGTAAAAAAAAAACAAAGACTATTCTATTGCAGTCCTAATGAAAGATACCTTGCATTGCCTGGCAGTAGGGCGTATAAAAGTGGACCAACGAACGACCGATGGCAGAAAGAAGAAAGTATAAATTAACGTATTTTTTAAGAATATGGAACGGTTAATTTTGGTCGCCCATACCTTTGGTCACGAGTGTGTAACTAAGCGGGACCGGAATACATCTAAAGACAGAAACACTATGTACAAATATGAAACTGAAGCAACGAGGAGTTAACTATAATCAATCTTACCTCTCTTTTTAAATTCCCTTTTAATTTTATACTGAAGAAAAACAGAACATCCCGTCACGACCGCGTACTTCCTAACTAGTTTTGGACCTATTGCCAGGAAGCTCCTCATGCATATGAAAACGCCGTCTGCCAAATCAGGAGTTTCAAATGAAAATAAGCATTCATCTTTGAAAATTTTGTCTTCGGTACTTGGAATTCGAATGTGACTCTCCGCTTGCGTCCAGAGACGGAATCTGCCATTGTTCAAAAATTGGAAGACAATGACTGCTCGGACCGTGGTCTCTCAAAGAACTGTCAGAGGCACTGGAACAAAATGAAAAGGAAATCGCGTGCTAAAAAGATCATTTAGAAGCGATTGAAACTGATTCACATAAATGCAATGGTTCCTTGTGCGCGATGTATACAGCATCACCCACGAACAAGGTGACGGTGTCGCGAGGATATATCGCGTTAAACTCGTACGAAAAACAACGCTTCACGCAATCGGCAAGTGGAGTAAGATGCAGCGTGCTAAAGTTACTTTTGGTGATAAACTGTATTAGTGGTACCTATGGTCAACTAGGAAAATCACTTATGCCGTCTTCATACAGTCTAGAAAGGAAAGACCTAATAACTTTAGTGAGACCTTATGTGTCCATAGATCCAAACAATCTGATCGTGGCGAAGAGGGTAAACGGTACGTTAGCTATGCACGGTGGTCTGCTGAGATAGTTCACAGGGGGGTACTTCTCCTAGAACTACGAGTCGTTCATCCAATCACGCTTGGAATACCACGTGCAAACGTATGTCTGATATCTCAATTAACCGTAGAAGCTGTTTAAGGCAGGAAGGGAAAACAAATGCGAAGGCTGTAAGAGTGTGACGAACTTTAGTTTCTGACCACCTGCTTGGAGAAGACTAAGGGATGACTTCATAAAGCTTTATAGCACACTCGGCGCTTCCAGCCATCACGAAAGCAACTTACTATAACTGACGGAAATTATTAGCCCAGTGTCAAGAACCCAAACATAACATATCACGTAGCCGCTAACAACAAATGCAACAAGATTCGGTCGTTTTATGTCACACCACGCAGAATAACCTTCCAGTGAACATCGCACAAGCATCGACACTTCAAAAAATGATTAGATAGTTTGCTCTACAGATGGTACCCGTCCACTTGCACTTGTTAGAACTCTAGACTGAATGTAAACGTCGTCATTCACATTCAATTTACCGTTGATGTGACTGTCTAATTCTGAAAAAGATACCAACTTCCGCTTACCTTTTTATCCTTAGCTTTTTTCTTCATCCGCCCCCCAAGTCATTCGATTGCTGATAGCTGGACACAACACTTGAATCAGGAAAATAAGATAGCAAGTCTATGCAGGATGTACTCTAAACTTTCAGTGTTATTACAAGATTGCGTTGGCCCCAACCCGATCGTTGTTAATGCAGACGTATCAAAAGAATACTGATCGCCTCACCTACTAGCCCGTACTATTACTGATGACGTGTTATTGGGACACCGAAGGTATGTAGTGCGCCCGTCAACTTCCGTCATTTGGGACGAAAGATAAAAGTTTGACTGTTCCTCAAAAGTACGGTTTGTGACGCGTGGGTGCGTTTAATTTTTCCCCACGAATCAAAGACCTGGCCTATTTGCGCAAGACAAACAAACCGTTTCTTAGTACCCGACCGTCGTTGTCACCGACAGTTAGCTTGTATCAAATGAGCACCTTTCTCCGCAAAAAGTACTAGTTTTGGAACACCGCCACTGATACTTCCCTTACGGTTTGGTTGACAACCCTAATCGTTTGTCAGTCAAGGTCTGGGCGTCGTGGTAGTATCTCAGCCAACTATGAACAATCACAACACCAATAATTCCATACTGCATCAACCGTTTCATAGTGCAAACCGGGTCGCCCTATCTGCTGCATACAGCAGGGTGGATAAGTTAAAACATGCAAATGATAACCGCCCTCCAACTGTCCTGTCGAATTCAGCTCTCGGCCCACATTTCTAGTAATTATTCTGCAGGCTCCACACCTCTTACCATCCAGCCACAAGCCTCCTTCGTTCCTTGGGTAGACCTAGAATACAGACTAATATAGGTGCCTGCAACGTCGCCAACATCATCACCATAGACAGCAATACATCACGCCCTCTTACTTGTGCTTAACTGCCCCTAGATTAGCCTGTCACAGTGACCGAAGCCAAAGGACGCCTGCGCTTAACCATCACCACAAGTGGCTTGCGCTGCACCACTTGTGGTTCCACTCACACATCACGTATCCAGGTGTAAACCCGAAGGAATAAGACCAGTAGGTGTGTGAGTGAGGTCCTTTGTGTCCAGCCGACCAATGTTGGTTAACCAACTGATCGCAAAATAAACGGAGAAAGACCTCAGTGGAAAGATCTGAACTGAGAAAAAATTACCTAAAGAACAAGGCAAGAAATATTTTATTATAGGAGTACGTATTATTGCGATCTAGAAGGGATAAACAGGACAAAATTCGAGGTGAGACTGAAACAAAACAAAACATTCACCATACAGTGCACCAACAAGGCTGAAGGAAAGGAAAGGTAGAAGGCCACAGTGACCTGGACTCCAGAGAAAGAGAGCGGGTGAGTTTCCAAACACCGATGGCCGATGGTCAATACGAACGAAAAAAGAGGTATAACTCACACAACCCACTTGAGTTTAACGCGCTCGCTGTCTCTTCACCGACGATGTATTGTGACTACGTCGATGACCTATTAATCGGAAAGGGTTGACACATTTGCAGGCCGCACACATCGCAACGCCATATAGTCATGTCACCACGACCTATGGCACCGATGGTTCCCTTGCGTACCGCGCGCTTTCGTTCTCGGCCGCGCAGTTGTTGCTCGTTGAACCTTCGAACACCCGTTTTAGTCATATTACTCCAGACCGTCCGGTTCAACGTCAACTCTTCCCAACATCTAAAATCATTGTTACAACACGATAGAGTTGCCTACACAACATCCTGTATCTCCACTTTTGAAGGCCAGGATTTCGCTTACCTGATTTCACCTGCCCGTACAGCAGCTGCTTTGGAATACGGTCATCGCCCATCCGACGGACGTGACCTAGCCAACGAAGCTGATTCAGCATCAGCATGGCTTCCATCCCGTTCATGTCCGCTCGCCGCAGTACCTCAGTGTTCGGAATCATGTCCGACCACCGAATACCCAAGATGCGTCTTAGACATTGCAAATGGAAACGGCTAGATAGCGCACGTTCCGCTGATACAATGTCCATGTTTCACTGCCGTACAGCAGTATAGACAGCACCATTGAGCGGTAGACAACAGCTTAGTGCTCGGCTTCAGGCTGTGGTTTTCCAAACACGTCTTTCAAGACGTCCGAAAGCAGCACTAGCCTTTGCCACACGAGCTCTCAACTCGCGGTCCGCGGACAGATCTGTGGACAAATTGCTACCCAAGTAGCAGAAATCTGCGCAGCTGTCGACAACATCTCCATTGATGCGAATTTCAGGCGCAGGTGCAGGAACAGCACCTCCGCCCGGAGAAGGCTGAAAGAAAGAAAATGTCTTACCTGTGTTGATATCCAATCCAAACTTGGATGCCGCGGTCGCAAAAGCCGTGGTCAGTCGCTGTAGTTCGTCTCCGCTATGTGCAAATAGCGAGTTATCATCCGGGGAAAAGAAGCATGCGCATCGCTAAAAATAACTAGATGATTTAGGGCGCCGAAACGTCGAATATTCAGCAGGCGTCCATCCATCCGGTACTCTACCTCAACGCCGTCCTCCGCCGAGTCCTGAAAAGCAACTGTTATCATGGCAGTCAAATATGAACTAAATAGAGCTGGGGCTAGCACACAACCCTGCTTCACGCCAGTGACAATGTCAAAATCATCACAAGTCGATCCACACGACTGTACCTTCGCCCTCATACCCACATGTGAACATGCGAATCGAATTGACGAACTCACCTGGACATCCAAACTTATCAAGCACCGTCCACAACGCCCCACGGTTCACGGAATCAAAAGTCTCGGTGAACTCCACGAAGAGA
>LOND01002304.1:14865-37352 GCA_014220965.1 Paragonimus kellicotti
CATCGGCCCAGAGCATTGGGCCACCACAATCCACGATCGATAGCGCCTGTCTGTTTACACAAGTCTCTGTAACTGTTTCAGCGTTTGAAAGGCAATGTTGGACTAGGAACCAGCACGCTCTGGGGGGTGCAAATGGACAAAGTAAAAATACGATATTTTTCTAACAGACTGTGCCATCACGAGTTTTTTCATCAATCGATAGATAATAAAAAGTCGCGTTCATGCACGAAACGGACTGCTCGGATAAGAAGGTATTTAAACTGCTTCAACGGTGCCAGAGCGTCCTGTTCCAACAGGCAAAACGTGAATCTTTCTGTGAATACGCTCGTTCTGCATTCTCATGGTCGATCGAAGTATAACGAGAGCATCGTTTAACGAAATTTCTGACTGCAAGTCAAGTGCGTCGAAGTGACGTTGTCCTTCATTGCCCAGCAAATGACGAAGCAGCTTTAACTTCTGGCTTCACTGTAAATGGTACCAATCCGTGTTAAATCTAAGTTAGTTGTAAATGTAGTTTTCTGCTGAGCCCAGTCATTTTCGGTTGGTCGTATGGAAGCATCACGCTAACAGGGTTCCAGAGGTTGCACGTTTAAAGCCATCGGGCAGGTTCGTGTAACGGGACGCGTGTCATGTTCCTATTCGGATGCAATCAACATTAACAGTCAATTACACCGGTAGAGAAAACACGTGATTCAGGAAGAGTACATATCATATTCTGACCTTTTAAAGTGACAGCGTCATTCTTAAGTGCGTGGATGAATGAGCCGTTGGTCGACGAAGACGCGACCAATCAGAACGCAGCATGAGTCTAAGCACGAGTATAGGGCATACAGACAGCTACCACCATTCAACATAGTTCGTCAAAGCACCAATTCATTTCGTAAATAGTTCAGGTGACTCGTTCTTAAACGTGCTTCATGAGAAAGTGGCTGAGCTCAGTAAGTATCGCCCAACCGTTCTGGTATCTGGCTGATGTGGTTTACCGTCTATATTCTCTCCGTCTGGTCACAGAGATGTTCAAGCAGGGGTCATCGAGCTCAACCAGTGAAGCAGGGTCAAAAACTAAAGACGATCAACTTACGAAATTAAATGGGAGACACTAACGAACCGTGGTGTGAAAAAAGATAGACGATGTACATATCGTAGCGCAGTAATTTACAGATGGTTTTCCCGTGAGCTAACAAACAAACAAAGCGGCGATAGAATACTTTTTCTGGCAAATTTTTTTCCACAGAAATACAGTTACGTACGGCACACTACGAGAACAGTGAAAATACGAGGAGCGGAAGGAACAGGACAGACTGTATAACACGCACTTTTACACATAACTTCGCAGTCTGCAATCCGATCCCCAGAGCTTCCACCACAACCATCCTCATAGTGGATGGTACTGTCCTACTGTCCTCATGATCTGTGACCACTGTGCCGCAGGTGACACTCATCTCACGAACGAACGATTATGCGTGCATGATGGGAGGTTAACTGAAGAAAATGCCTCACTCGCTCTGACAAATAGATTGAGCAATATTAACCATGATAAAACGCATTTGATAACACAGTCAACGTCAAGCAGCTCACCAAGGCCTCAGTAGATGGGCCAAGATCGACCATCACACGCAATTTGATGCTGCAGTAGTACTGAATCAGAGAATCATGCGGCGACGCAGTTATGCTCACGCCACCGGCGGACAGTACAATCTGCTTTAATTGTAACGAGTTGTTAGTCGACTGAGGCAAATGTGGAGGAAGAGCGGCTGCGATCGGTGGGAACTGGTTAGGCACAACGCCAGGAGGCACCATGTTGCCACCCAGTGGACGGAAGTTTGGCTGTCCCGGCCCTAGATCATGACCAACAACTGGTGGACGATTGATATTTTCCGGACGAACGTGCACATTATGAATAGGAACAACCGGATTTTGGAATCGATACTGACCGAGTGGAGGACGTCCTCGAGGAGGAACAGGATGTGGCAGATGCAAAGTAAGGGGAAGCGACAAAGTCGAAGTCAATAGGGGATTTATGCCAACCAGAGCTAATAACTGTGGAACAGCCGCCAAAAGCCCAGAGGGAAAAAGCGCATTCAGAGCAGGACAACCTGCGTCCGTATTTGTGTCTCCGGTGCGGCGCGAAGTGCAGTTAACCGCATTAGATTCCAACGCTTGGCTCAGTACGATCCGNGAAAACAAAAGAAGCTTGTGCATACGTCATTGCAAATGGGTTAATGCTGCACCACTTGTAGTACTGACCATACATCTGTATTCAATACAACCATAAAAGAACAGAACAGGAAAGTGTGCGAACGGAGATCAGCGTGATTCAGCCAGCTGATTTTGGTCAGATGGAGAGTAAGCTAGTATGACAACGAAACATTTACTTCTCAGACATAAAAAATAGAGCCTCCAGCCAAACTTGGAAAGATAAACAGCTATTGAGAATATAAGGCAAGAGGAGTTTCAATATAAAAATAGATGTTGACGTATTCTAGGTGGGTTTACAAAAACAAAATTTAGGTTTGATTGAGAAACCAAACAAAGCCTCGAGGACAAAACATGACAAAAAAAAGAAGGTAGTATGTCAACATGACTTAAGCTTCTGAACAGGATAACGAGTGGCTTATCAAACGACAACGGTCATTGGCTGATACAGCTGAAAAAACTACAATCAAGTTAACTTATCTGCATACAACGTACTTCCGGTCTATTCGTTGACAGACCACCATGAGTTCGTTGAGGATTTGTCAGTTTGAGAAGGTCAGCTCATTCGCCGTTGCGTTCGATAGGGTGCCACACGATCATGACACCAAGGTCTATGGAATCTAGTTTCCCTACGTACCGCGTGCTGAAAGTTTTCGCCGCTCAATGACTATCCGGAAGCCCGTCAGGATTGTAACTTTTCAGAATGTCCAGGTCAAGATTGCAGCCTCCCATAATTTTAATGATATCGCGAACCGTTATTAACGCTTACAACTGTGGTCTGTCGTAGTAGTCACAATCGATCGGCTCAAACCGACTGTGTTCCAAAGGAGTTGCTTGTGAACCTGATCCGCCTCTGAACTTAACGATCTTTCCTTGCTGACTGGTCATTGATCTTCCATGGTTGTTTGGCGTATAAAATGCCCCACTTTACTGTATATTTGGTACTGACCAGGTCATACAGAATGTCTACGTCTAGCACGTTTCGTTTGTTGGCTGCCTGCGACTTTAACATCCTACAATGGTTTCTCAGACATCTCGCTAATGGTTAAAAATTAATCACTCTATGAGATAACAAAAACGATCGCAAATAGACAGAACAAACGAGAATGGATTTAAGACTAACCGTGGATTAAATAACTCAGCATTTGACTTCTGCTCAGTCCAGCGTAAGTTTTATCCACTCCAAATGAATAATCCTAATATAAACAAGGTCATGGAGTCAAACGGACTTAAACAGGCATTAAATCGTTTAGAATCCTCTAAGGCCTGATAAACTGGTTTGCACAAAATTTTATCGTAGTGAAAGATGGCCTCGTCACAAAACATGGCCCATTTTATTTAGATTTTAAATGCAAAAATGGCAATAATAACTTAGGTCACTACAAACACGTTAATGAAATTACGGTTATTTTAATGACCTCACGTTATGCTCTCTAAATCGTTTGCGTGTTAGACATTTTGAGACGTAACGATGTTGTGACAACATTCCGACATTTTCCTCTGATTCTTATGTGTTACTTTGGTGAGATTTGAAAGCAGTGATACCGTTCGTAACCATTTGTGGTCTACCACTTTTTGGGGCATTGTTCGAACCTATCTTGTTAAACCAATCAATTAGTCACGTAACCATTAATACTGCTTCTGGTTCACGATCGGTGAGCATGCAGTTGAATCGTCTTCCTGTTTCTTCAGCAGTAGGTTGGGTTTTCAGAGACAGACGATCCAAGTGCGTCCGCCTCTGTGTTCGAAACTGTACGTACATCAACAGTGATGCTCTCACTAGCTCGCACTTCATCGGCCAACATAGGGCATCGACGCCTGCATCGTCATCCGAGGGCAACAGAGTCACTGGCAGTGTTTTTGATGACCAAGCCGTCACTAATCCCTTGGCCTGAATCGTCAGCCCTGTGTACCGACTGCCTCTCCGCGTTGCACTCCAGTCGCATTGGTGAGAGGCTATCAGTGCATGTGGTGCTGTCGGGGCACCCGCTGGTTTCATGCGCGCATCGCTCAGGTATACTATCCTGGACATACTGTGCACAGTATCGCCATCATCCGTTCGGTCATGAATAAAAAATCAATCACAAAAATTGCCGTAGATCTCTTTTGGATCGCGATTGTGAGGAGAACTGTAGCTAATCCAAACCAATGTAACCAACCAGTTGATCAACACGGTTGACAACACTCGCAGTGCACGAAAATCTGTAAGCAGATAGGGCGGAGTCAAAGGGATAAAAAGGCAGACAAAAAAATAACCTTTTTTAACAGTCCAGACTGATAATCAGACCAGAACGCCTCCAGATGTGACAACTGATTGAACCGTAAATGACACACGAACTCTCCAGGAGGTTGCGAAAGCAGCAGATTGGATGCTTGAACAAACCGATGGATTTGTTGTTCAAACAGATCCTGACGATCCGTCTGAATTCGTCGCTGAAGTGGAAAAATGATGAGACTTGTTGTAACTAAGTGCAAGAATTCAGGTGAAATGCTTATACTTTGATTGTTTCAAATAGACCATCAATAAAAGAGACTTTTGCAACGCGTGATAGTCAGGACCGAAAAAGCGAATGGACAACCTGAATCACCGTTTCCCAGTTTAAGTTACCAGTATCTCTCCATAAAAACGCTCTAGGACATCATGACTGAAAATACAAAACCCACTGTTTGAACTCGGTCTCTAATTTGGTTAACTGGGCAACGCCATAATGCCAGTACATACAGCTCACCATGGAACTAAAATGGGGCCGTAGCTACCAGCAGCTTTGAGGTACAGACTCTGAAGACCTGATTTTTCAACATTACTATATAAATAACACCATGCAGAATTTAAAAACTTGCGCCGACTTGGTAAGAAGCCCGTTTGCAGGCCTTAAGGACAAATTCGCTTTAAATTGAATCCTAGTTGAACCAACGAAGCGATCATCAGACTTCCCTACGACTTGCAACGGTAAACATGTCTTGGCTAGTGACTTCAAATGTTAGATACGTGGATAGTGTTGGTGACGAATATTCGAAATGTTACGATAATAGTCTGGCAGTAATAGAGGTATATGTATACGCTGTGAAGTGCCAAACACATATTTACATACATACGCGTAAAATATAACGAAAATCCCGTTGTCAATGATACCTCAGCAGGATAAACACATCACGTTTGTATCGTAATTATATGAGGCAAAGTTTGGGCGAACAAAGAAAAAGTGAGTTTATAGGCCTTGTAGATGTACTCATCAGTCATAGTGCTGATGCTTCAAGTCAGTATTTGATACATAGAAAAGAAATTTAGAATGCACGATTTGTCCCTTTAAACAGTTTTATTCCACTTCGATGGAAAATAAATACCATAAACTGTTCGGCTAGCAGAACTGAGAATATGAACAGATTATATTGTTATCGATTAATCGAAATTAACACCCATAATATTAGTGGAGAATGGTAACCAGAAGAGCACTGTATTTAAGGATAGTGTTGTCAATTGAAAGCTCGCGTGCATGTTTAACGAATCAATCCACCCGAATTAAGTACAAACCAGAAAATTTCCAATTCACTTAGAAAGATTTTATTGTTGGCGTGTTGGTACGAGAAATTGTATTTAAAAAAAAAATTACGAAAACAGAACCAATTGGACCGGTTTTCTCCCGGAGAATATTGCTGGTGTGTAATACTCGAAATTAGGGACTTCGAATAGCCCTAGAAATCGTACTCGGATTGAAACCTCCCACGCAAGTAATAAGGAGAAGACCTCGTACTGGTTGCAGTAAGCAGTTGTTATTCATGAGACAAGAACCCGTATTAAAGAAATTACAGTCTTTCATTGGCTGATCTCAATGGCATATGCAAAATCGCAAACTGTGAAGCTGAGTGGTGCAATACAGAACAAAGAACTTGACGAATAACGAAAGATGTAACATGAAGCTGTTCGTCCAATCCTGATGTGGTATCTTAACGCGACGTTTGGATTGGTCTCCTTGGTGGATCGTCTATTGTGTCGGGGTTTGAGTAAGCGGCAAATCGAGTAGATTTTCACCACATGGCAGCAGAGTACTTCTTCCGTATCACTTTACGATCTCAATGTAACGTCTCGACATAATATATGTAAGTGAATCAAAATGAGTCACATTCAGCTTATTCCATTCGCGCATCAGGACGTCCAAAAACCCCGTTGTACACCCACGGATCCTAAAAGTTTTCTATACCTGTCGAGTAAGTATGGCAAGAGATTCGTAACCGGGTTCCGATCATGACTACGGTTTGACCAATGCTTGTGAAGAGGAATGTACCAATAATCCCGGAACACTGTCCCGATGCCAAAACTGGGAGTCCAAACCAATGGGGTTGCCGAACCGAGTCGGGTGAGCGAACGGGCACAACACACCGCTGAAACCACAGCTGTCGCTTCTAGCCAAACCAACTGCATCTAAACAAAGCACAACCGGCTACGTGATGAGCAGGTCTACACGGCACAACGCGTGTGGAATGAAAATACTGCGCGTAGTAATCAGCAGAGTCTGCTGACCACGAAAACATGCAGACGAACCTCGACACCGATAATATAATGTTCCGAGTACAAACGGTTAATGTTACGGAGCTGCTGATGGTAGAAAATGGAAACTAATAAACACCCCTCAAGAGAGTTCGTCAGGGTTCTTAACCAATGATGGTTTTCTTGTGTGGTTGCATTAAACACTTGACCTTTCAGAGAAAGATTGAAATCACACGGGGACCACAGATGGCGCAAGTTAGAAAACGCCATCCGGAAGCTAAAAATGTCGCATTTTAAAGCCGACTAAACGTGGCGTTTGTGTGAGAGGGCAACAGTATAGAACCAGGAAACTAGTAGCAAAAGCAAGTCAGTCCGAGCAACAAAAAGCAACCGTCAGAATAACACAGATGTTGGCGCAATCAATAAAAACAATTGCCATAATGAATGGATTACCAGATACAGCCGACTAAACTACCAAGTCTCGAGTATGTTTGTACAAATTGAATAAGCAACCGGTGGAATTTCAGAGTGCTCTGGCATCTTGCACAGAAATGTAATGTGTAATAATTACTTGGACTAAACATAACAGTATTTGCTGTTACATTATAAACTGGTTCGTACGTTGTAGCTTGTAAGGGATCATAAATACGTAATCAGGATCTGAGGCGATGAGGTTGAACTCGCAGATAAACATCTGCACATTTGTAAAATCAAGCTCTTAATGAAAAGGCTTACAGTAGGCTAGATTCGTTTTGGCAGCCAACTATTTCAACGTCTCTCACTTCTCATAAACTCAGCGACTGTTGTGTCCTTCATTCCAGCGCCGCTTCCTGATTGATCAATTCGGTTACAGCCAAGCTAGCTTGCTATCTGATGATATATTTATTCTCGGTTTACCGGAGCAAACATTCATTAAACCGTGCTTGTCCACGCTTTGTCGTAGTGAGTTAAACTGAAGGTGGTGAAATAGGTGCTGATGATAATTGAATTGGAGTATCGAGGCAGTTATTCCGGGTTATAACAAAGGCATTCGTCCTCACAGCTGAGTCTAACAACAATAATAAACTCCACGGGTTTGAGCACCGTGATCCTAGAAACTGGATAACTTCTGTCGCACACATTCAAAGCAAACGATAGCGAACTGCATTAGAATATGGCGATTACAACTTGGGTTCTCCAACTCGTTATCATCTAACCTCTTCGAACTGTGCACACGGAAAAACAGTATACATACTTTAGGAGTTAGTTCACAAAGTATTGGCTGAAACAGGTGCGAAAAACCAACCGTGTCATTCTCAGTGCATCCATGGGCTGGCACTGCTGTATCTCATAAGGGGGTTCCGGGTGTACTTCATCCTCCGTCAGATTAGAGGAAAGTTGCAAGAACACATTAACTCTATCTAAAAGAACTGAACAAAAGTCTGTAGAGAAACGGTTGGAAATAGCATTACCTTTCTTCAACTCCTTCAAAGAACAATTTGCATGATTGGTATTGTATAAAATAGTGTCGAAGTATGGAAGGACATCTTGGCGGTCGATATATTTAAGCATTTTCTGCATTGTTCTATGATTACTTTCATCGATTTGACCACAACGATAGAGATAACGGAAACCCAACTCTGGCATACTGGTTGCCTGAGTCAGTTTTCGGTTCCAGTCCGATTGTCTGGGCATCAGGTCACGATATTTGTGCAGTGCCCTTTTGATATCCTTATCCGATAATTTTGCCAATATCCAACGGTAAAGTTCGCCAACGGAAACCTGGCACTTCCAGGCACGGACGTACCGAGGTTCACAATTGTTAGGAATAGCACATTGCTCGGCCATAGATACGAAGTATGGTCTAGTGGCAGATAAGAAAATAAATAAAGGCTATTCAGAACGTTGAACAAAAACGATGCCCGTAAACAAAGTGGAGACAACTGAAGGAAGTAGTGAACTTCACTTCAAAAAATGCCCCCTCCCCTAAACTAGCTTAGCGAATGCGACACACTTTTCGATGATTGTAGTGTTGTATAACAGGCAGTTTCGTTGTGAGTAGTATACTACTCACAAGCGACATTCGGGAACAAAGGGCAAGCCCCAACGCCAGGAAGACGACGGACCAGAAGTGACTATTGGAATAGTGTGTACGCGCTATGGGAGAAGTGCCACCAGGGCGAATGACAACGTACTGCCACCCAATGTATGTGAACGCACATCAGCCGTGCAAATGAGTGTACACGTTTGTGGTCCCATGTTTAACATGACCTGTACGGGAGTTCGTGCAATAAACGAATTTGCTGGTCAAGCGTCTTTGCGGTCACAACAGTAGTATGTCCAATAGATGGACTGATGTATTTTAGGCGCCTACTTTCTAAAGAAGTTACCGTCTGAGGTCGTAATTTACATTAGCACAGTGCTTTCAATGGATGGTTTACACTACAGAAGGGTTCAAATAAGACGGCGAGAATCACGGACCAGCGTTTCGAACAGACCACATGAAGTCAACAGAATTAAAGGTGGTTTGGTAAACAGTCTGTTTTCGGTTAGTCATCATTGATTAGGCAGAAAATTAAATGGAATCCAGATTGGGGTCATCGATCACGGAAATCTAGCAAATTGTGGTTTGTTCTCACCTCAGAGATTATCACTGGAGTTAGATAGCATAAACAAAGTACTTCGTGTGGATATGAGTAAAATTCACAAAAGCTTCAACGATGGACAAATGACCGCAAGTTTGGTTTTTCTCAGCAATTACTGTTCAGGCTGCAAACGCTTTTTTAATAAGTTTCAAACAAGTTTGTGCGCCAACAGATATGTTGGGAAGCTTTGCGATTTTCAAGCACTCATCCTCGAAAGAGAGGAATCTAGAAAGGTAACAGCAATATTCTAAAAGGAAAGTCATTGTGAACGATTCGGAGGACACTGAAACAAGGAGTACAGTTTTTGAGCGCTCAAAAACTATACGCTGAAACACTTACGCACTGATGATGTCACCTCGTTTGGTGATGAAACGTTTGCAACCTAAATGCCAAGCTCGGCGAACATACCCAAAACCATCAACCCGAGCTACGAACGACACCACCACTGTTCACAACTATCAGGAACTGAACTTTTGTTTGTAGTGCTGCAATAATCATAGATATTTTGAAGAGCCTTAAGGTTCTCCTTATATTCACCTTCTGTTCATTCTAATTGTAGTCGAAATGCCGAAAAAGGACTCCAAACTTCCAAAATGGTTTCGGACACCAAACATCAACTCTTGATTTCTTTTTTCAATCTCATTTTTAGCTGCCTAGTTGATTGTTTAGGTCCCTGTCAATGTTGCCTGTCATAAGTCCATTCGCGCTAGCCTGATCTCTCGGTTGATTACAAGGTTGTTTTCGTTTGCGCTCAATGACACAAGAATGTGTCGCGAAAGTACGCTACGTGTCACGTCTAACTGACGGATGTGCGAAAAACTCTGCAGAGTTTGGTCGTAGATCGTCAAGTTGTTGGTGATACTTTATCAGGGTTGTACGCAGCTCCTTTAGCATTTCCAGCCCTTATAATGATCTACATATACCTACTATGTAAAGCCGATAAGAGGGCCATGTAAGCACACCCAGGATTTACCGTCCAAAAAGATTTTCCGGTGCAAGTGACACTAAATATACCGCCCTCCGACAATCTCTACAGGTGCTTCACTCAAAGAAATTAACCAGGAATTGGAAAAAGGGCTTCTTCTGGGACCTGGGTGTCAGAGTTGATTATCACCAGACCATTAGCTGTAGCTGAAGCGCCTGTGCCAACCTCTCACATCGTTGCCTCGGATACTTAACTGTTAGTTATAAATCCTAGATCACTCTCCAACCAAGTCTCCGTCAAAATAAGAGAAACATCACTAAAACCACAACTACCAAAGGACTTTCAATAAGCCTCGCAATAGTGATACCACTGACACTCGTGATCATAAAACCCTCGTCCGTAGAAAGGAGTACAAACACCAGCTGACCAGTCAAAGCGGCTGAGGATGAGAAGTTCGAGGATTTCCGCTCTAGAGAATCTGGTAGTTCCTTCTCCGGTGCTACAATCCAGTGTTAAATACAATCTGTCCGTGTTGAGTATCACCTACCACGCGTAGTTAACAGGTGTGCGAAAACAAGGACTACAGAGGAAAATCCCGCGACAGCGTAATCACCTACAGCATACCCGAATTTACAAAAGAAGATCAACAGAACGTGTTCAAAGATGGCTTTAAAGAATGGAGTTTTCTCAAACGTAACCTATGGATCACCGTAAGCTCCATACTGCTTGAGAGAAAGATCGTGTTCTACGCCTCGCAAACTTATACAAAATTCGCAATTTCAGACTGTGGATAATCCCTATAGTTACTAGCAGTTTGGCGGACTCCTCGCTAGAATCGTAGTCCTGGTGCAGAACGGTGAACCCAGCCTACGTCAGGTGACTTAGAGCTGGCCCACTTGTGGAACGAGTCTATCACAGAGGTGTCCACAACCATGAACCTATAATACTTATGAATTCTGTTTTATGTTCTTACCGTATCCATTCCGTCGAGGTATCGGCTGCCAACGTTGCCTCCGTGTAAAATTTTACCGCACCAAACCAATTTCTCGTTTCTCCCTCTTTTGTTAGATAACTCTACTTGGTGACTTCCCCCCAGTCTGGTTTTTAGACACACAACAGAGACTTTCATCATTTGCCGCTCGCAACGGAAGTCAAAGCCAGTACAAGAATTCGTCAAGTCTCACGGTGAATCTTTTCCTGACAGACACGTGCCCTTATTCGACATCCCCCCCGGAACCGTATTTAAGCTGGTTACCTTTAATGTTCGAACACTTATGTAGGCAGGTCAACAAGCAGCTTTTGCACGTACTTTGGAGAGCATCACTACCGATATCCATTGTATTGCTGAAAATCATGACCTTGGGATTCTGGCGCAGTGACGCAACTGAAATCTTCTTCGGCCGTATCATTATGCGCGTACAACGTGCGGTTGTTTGGAGACATCGCGGTTCAATCCACTGGCCAAGCCGGCGCTGGAGTTGCCCTAATTACATACGTAATGAAAACGTTGCTTGACTGAATACTCGTCGATAGTCGCCTTCGCATTGTCAGACGTGGAAGTGCGGTTGCAGCATCGAGAGGTGCCCATCACAAACGCTGTCTGTTTGTTGTTGCGGCATATGCTCCACAGACTGTAGTCCAGACGCAGTCAAATATTATTTTTATCACCCGCTCACTAACCTTCTGCACACCGCGCCGCGCACGGACAGTGTAGTACTGGCTGGAGACCTGAAGGTTCAAGTAGGCAAGCTCAGCGTTGATGAGTGTAACTTAGGTGGCCCGCACTCTTACGGTACTCGTCGAACAGACAACGGTGAACGTTTGTTGCAGCTCTGTGCTGATAACGGTCTGTTTCTGGCAAGCACTAATTTTTACGTCCTATGTGTCACTGACGACCTCCATCGCCGAGTCAATCGTGGACACAGATTGACCACATGGCCGTCAGCTATCGGTGGCGTGGATGTTTCCAAGATTGCAAGTCAATCTGGAACACCTGTGTGGATTCCGATCATGCACTGGTATGTGCCAAGTTCGCTCTGCGCTTTGGTGGGAGGCCACTTCGTCATCAACTACAAATGGACGTAATTAAACTAGTAATTTGTCCCTAATCTAGGTCCCCGCCCACCAGACGACACTGAAACAGATTGGGCACATACAGGGCATGCAATCCATAAGTGCGGTACCACCTGGTGTGATACCATTGATCGTCCACTTGCTAGCCACTGCGTCTCTATGCGACCACTAGAATATATTGACGCCCACTGGAATATTCCATTCAGCGGGGAGTATAACTCGACGCGCAGAGCTAGTCGCTTGGAACTCCGGGAGCAACTACAGGAGGATCACGAAGCCTGGTTGGACACAACGCGCTATCGAGATCTAGCAGACTGCTGCTACCTGGAACTCTCAGAAACCTTTTCATCTCATCCGAGAAACTGGTAGCGGGGAGCCAGGTGCGAGCGAGAGAATCTGCAGAGCCGATGATGAGCATATTCACAACTTGCAACGAAGCTTAAGATGCCGAGCTTAGCACTTCCAACAACAGTTCAACTGGCCACTCGCGCCATTGCTTATGTCTTCCGCCTATGCCTGTGCGAAACGCGCAAAGAACATATCGTTAAGGAGCAGGATGGATTTTATCCTGGCCGTGGTTGCACTGATCACACCTTCACATTCTGTCAGAAGCTTGGACGCCGCCACTCATACGGAAGTCTAACAATTGTTGTCTTTATGGACATCAGAGGGGCTTTGCATTCGGTTGACAGAGGTGCACTCTGGAACAGTTTATCGGAGAAGAGTGTGCCTGAGAAGTATGTGAACATCCTGAAACAATTTACTGTCAGACTTCGGGTAGGGTTAGGGCTTATGACGGCATATCGCCGACCTTCAACATTTCGAGAGGGATGCGAAAAGGTTGTCTATCTTCTCTTTTCTATTCACTTTTACGATAGACGAGGTTCCAGAGTACGACCTGGCATACTACAAAGACAATGGTATGGAAGTGCTCCCAAGCATCCAACTTCGAGACGTAGAGTATGCAGACGACATTGCGCTAATTCGTCAGGGCTCATAGGGAACCGAGAACATCATGGACAGATTAAAGGCTTTAGTTTGTCGGATTGGTATGGCCTCTGCATGTTCTGGATGCATGCTACTGCTGAAAATATGAAAGGACTCCGCGTCTGCTCTCATTCTTGATGGTGAACCACTGAAGGTGACCGAGAAGTTTATGTACCTTTAAAGTTGTACCAGCGCTGGGGGAATATTTGTTGGGATCACAAATCGTTTAGCTAGAGCCCGAATGGCGTTTTCTAATTTACGTCAACCGTGGAGTCAGCATGATCCAAGTCTTTCTGAAACAGGCTGAGTGTACAATGTCGCTGCAAGAGCGCGGCTGAGAAACCTGGTCCATTCGTGCGGAGGAAGTGCATAGAGTATCGGTGTTCGACCATCGGCGTCTCCGAAACACGAACAGTGTGTAGTGAGAACGCCGTGTCAGCAATGACGAAGTTCGTCGACGTGTCTTCGGAACGGATAAACTCTGTCGACCCTTGAGCATGCTTGATCTCGTCTCACAGGCTTCGTTGGCTTGGTCACATCTTACGAATGCCAACTCACCGCCTACCACATCGTGACTTGTTTGCAAGCGATGAGTCAGGCTGCAAATGGCAGTGCGGTGATCGGCACCTGACTTACATTTGGGGTATGAAGGTCCTTACTTTGAAACTTGCTCCGGCAAGGCACACCCCGCTTCCTAGCTGGGGTCTGATTGACAATGAACACATGTGTTTGGGGAAGCTGTCTGTTATAACGAACAACAGCAGTCAACGACGGTTGTGTTGCGAATTCCTGCGTGCGCTGATTTAATTTATTCACTCGTTCCATATCCTTTTCTTCATCTTCCATAATGGCTCTTCTCACCCATATAGTGTGGCCCGTTTGAACTTCGTGGACATTTCGCGTAAAGTATATAAATAACATCGGTGGTGGTAGCCGCGCCATTAGACCTCACGATCGCCGCGATGCACATAGTAGTAGTGATCAAACCACTAATGGCCCGCGATGATGTCGCGTCAATTACTTCATTTGTAAAACCTTCTGTATGCCGACTCAAATGGGATCGGCAATATTCTTAACCCTGTTCTCGAGGATTCAGGAATCCACAAAGCAAATCTGGAGTTTGGTTTCTCACTTTAGACCTGGGTGTGCCTGTGCACAAATGTCTGGATAATCGTGATCAGAATTCAGTAACTTAGGTATCGCTGTTTTATGGAGAAACAAATGCTGACAGACGTGACCGAGACATGGTTCTATGAAATGATATTTGATGCTGAAATCGCGATTGCAGCCTATAAACTGGTTAGGGTCAACACCGAACACGGCGGTGAAGAGGGATCCGCCCTCTATGTCCTGAGCAATACAAAGATGCAACTAGTCAAAATACCAGTCCAGGATTCGCTGTGGTGTCTTGTCAATTGTAACGCACTGGCTGATTGCCTGGTGAATGTTGTATACCGCAGGGTAACACCTAGCAAGATAGTGGACGAATCTGTCCTTAAAGCGCATTCGTCGTGGGAGATCCTAATCGCGTCGTTGATTGGTGTGGTTTTATGAGCACAACTGTTGCCGCTGAATTTTTGGACACAGTAGAGGAATTACGTATGACTGAAAATGTTAAGGCATTCATTAGGCGGTATAACAAATGGAGGCCATCACTTCCCGAGCTAATTCTGAGGAACGAACCACCCGTGATTAAATCGGCCATGGTGGGGGCACCTGTAGAACAGAATGACCACGGGCTAACCAATTTCAAATGTATGTAACACCACTCTTTGGAGATCATTGGGTATCTCACTTCAGAAATCCCGGCGCGGTAACTATTTAGGAGTGACTGAACGCCTAAGAGCCGTGTTCTGGCCTTCTAATCATACCGTCATATCCGTGAATAAAATTGTGGTTATTTTACACGAAAGTGTTCGGGAAACTGTGCAGTGCAGCTCGTGACAGTCGATCTTTGCATCCTCTATGTCAGAAGAACAAGTGTGACGAAAGCTTAACTAATTTCCTATGGGGAAGTCAGCAGGTGAAGATGGCACTAACAACGCAATCTTGAAGAGATGTGTGCGAGAGCCAGTCTACCCTTTGCTCTTCTTGAGGGTGACTATCGTTCCAAAAATATGAAAATGCGTGGTAGTCGCACCAATTTATATGGGAGGTGATTACCGTCTGGTAGGATTGCTTCCTACAATTTTGAAAGTAACGGGAAACTTTTTAAATGGCAGGATTAGGAAACAGTTTGAGGAGAGCAAGCTGTTTATTAATGCCTAACACGGAGTTCGACGAGGTCGTTCAACCACCACAAACCTACTTGCAGCAGTAGACGAATGGGCAAAGGCCATTGCCAATAATGTTTGTGTGGACGTCATTTTTGCTGACCCCACAAAGGTTTTTGACCGTGTCGATCAGTCAACCGAATTTTGATATAGCTAGTGGCATGTATGCAGGTCTGGAACTACTTACATTCGCAACGATTCAAGACCAAATCAACAGTTTACTGCCCCGTGAGCATTTAACTCCAACAGATGTACTACATGGATCTACTCTCGTAACCCTACTTTTCAACCTGTTCATCAATGATTTGGCAGCCGCAGTACGCTCTTGTCTTCCGCCCTACAAGTATGACTAAAATCCATTCAGTCCGCGCAAAACGAGCACTTACTGCAGAACGATATTTCAGCTTTGTGAAAATGTTATGTTGCGAATCGTCTACCATCCAACTGCTCAAAATGTAAGCTTTTATAAGTTAGATGCAAGAGCGAGATCGCCAGCTGAATCCGAAAACTACCAGGGAAAAATATCATGAAACTATCATCTTTGGATAGTATAACACTCCAAAGGACTGTATCTCATTGTCGAAAACGACCCAGTTGAGACTCGGTATCCCTGCAAGACTGTTTATAATATTCCACAGAGGTCTGTTTGTTGTTGTCTATGAAGTACTTGTAAGATATATCCTCGAGATTAACATTAGGGTCAGGACACCCATCTGCATTAAGGGTGCCGTGTGTCTGCAGTCTATCAAACGGAGATCCACAAAGAAAGTCCGAGGGTTACGCTCTCCTCTCTATTCCAAGCACCCAAACACGCTCCGCCTATTTCTTCTGACGTAGGCGCCTGCGTGGAGAAAATGCAACAGTACTCCGAATCCTTAACTACCCCAGCATCCTAACATAGAAGTGTTTTCAATAGCTGACCTCTAAACTCCAAAGTCGTCATTTTAAACTATATAAACATGGTAACCGACTCCAATGCCATACCGGTTGGTTCGCCATACGTGCATGCTCAGAGTGGAATGCCCTACTGTATGGCGTAATAGAATTATCTAACGTGAATTTCTTCGATAGAAGGCATTCGGCACGTACATGCTGTAGCTAAGTGGATCCTTCTTGAGCCCGCTGTAATATGACCATGACGCACTTGACGCAGAGAAAAACAAGCATCAGTAACAGTGACCACGTGCCTGTCTACTGGAATGTCTGAAAGTCTAACTAGTTACCGAGCAGCTTTCACTGCAGTTCACACAACGCATTTTCTCCTCATACGTCGTCGATACGCAAGGCAATTGGTGGCATAACATACTTCACCGACGATCGATTATTTACCGTGACATCTTGAGGTGAGAGCAATGAAGACAAATCTTGAACCACCCACCAAAGCCAACGCTGAGTTAACCTTCCGGCCTATACAGCACGGGTGTTAGACAGACTACAAACTTTCTCGTTGTAACTTGGCATATTATGGCCGGGTTTAGCCCACGGTCATTGGCGGCCTTCCTCGTCGTTTTCAGTTAAGCGACAGCTGCGATCAATTGTGGACGATGTTCAATGTGTATGAAAAACAATCGTTTGCGACACTAGCTAAAACCGGACCAGGTATTTTATCCCCCCATGATTTGTACGGGAGTTCCTCAGGGTTCAGTACTTGTTTTTTAATACTTATCTACATCAACGATCCTCCGGACAATATTTTCAGTAATGCTACTCTCCGCGTTGGCGATTTAAAAATCCGAAACGCTAGTGATCTCCGTACCCAACAGACCGCTCTTGATGCAATTAAGCGCCAGCTGGACGATTGGAGTCTCCCTACATATGACAATAAATACGCAAATGTTATTCATCGTGGACCCTGGCAATGCCATTGTGATTCACAATGCACTAAGCACCATAAGCATCACGAAAATCGACCTGAACAAAGATCGATGCATCTAAAGATCGGTGAACTTATCTTTCGCATATCGCCAGGAGAGGGTTGCAAAAAGAGTCTGCTACTTTTGTGGTAATTAAAGGTACTTTCCCTACACAGATAAAAAAAGCGTTTCAAACACTTTACGGAGTTTGTATAAGGCCTCCTCTAAAGTGTGCTAATCAGGTCGTGTATACCGGCCTGAAGGAAAGACATAGTCGCTGTTGAGCGTGTTCAGCGCGCGGCTACCAAACTAGTCACGGGTATAAGAAATATCGCGTCTCGACTTGAAACCCACGATATGTACCCACTTGAATCCCGACGGGTCCGTGATGATCTGATTCTCATACACACGAGTGGGTCTCGTAGAACAGTTTATCGTATCGGCTGATAACAGTTGACGAGGGCATGCAATGTAGCCGTACAAGGTAATTCCCTCGACTTTCTTCGGGAAACAATCGTTCCCTTATAGGCATATTAACCACTACAACAACCTCTCTTCTGAGGTTGTTAGCTGCGCTTCCAGAGATCGTTTTAAAACGTCGACAGATTGCCATTTACCTAAGATATGACTACACTTGTAAATGCACTTTTTTCTTAATATTTGCTGCAATCCCCAAGGGCTGTGCCACACCCCGTTTTCAACTACTATCTTCCAATGTGAACACCAAACTCAGGACTCCATGAAGGTCTACGGATGTTGACGTCTTGATGCTTAAATGTAATCCGGAGACCGATTAAGCCGATTCAAACACTGATCCAGTGGGAGTGAAAAAAGAAACGACACAAAACCCAGTCACCCAGAAGAGACTAAAATCATATCCCCAACTAGTACAAGAAACAGGTTGTTCCAGCATGTCTAGCTCACGTTTGAATACATCAACGCCCAAGTATTCCACAAAGTTTGTGGGCAATCTATTCGACGAGTTGACTATCCGGTTGATGAAGAAATTTGAACGAACAACTAATCTTGATCTCGACTTCTCAACTGTGAATCTACGACCCGTTAAACCTCGAATCTGTCGCACCACAAACAAACAGGCTAGGGGACTTGTGCCAGCTTGGTGAATAATTCTGTACACTTTAATAAGATTCCCTCCCACTCTCCGTTCAAGGGAGAGTGGCGGTTAAGCATCAATGTGAACAACTAATGTATTGCTCTCTATGATGATGAATACAGTTATCACAGTGGTCTTCACAAAGATACACTGGAAGTGAGACCTGGAAATTTGCATTTTCGAGTGGTCCGTATCCTATATAGCAACCGACGGTTTGATCACGAATGGTAAACGGCTCGCATGAGCTCATCAGGAACAAACGATGGTGTTGCGACAAACAGAAATGCACGGTTCACTATAACAGCCTCACATTGGACCAGAATGAGCCACAGATTCACATGTGCTTTTGGGGTGGATGCGTTAAATAGTGTGATCGAAGCTTTCGAATACAAAGATGAATAAAAGACTTGTGATCAACAAGGAAAGAGCCAATGCGGTACCCTAAACATTAGGCATACTTCTGACCTACAAGAGACAGAGACCAAACGTCAAGGCAGGCTTCCATCAAACTGACATACAACGATCAGACAAGCAACATACAAACCGAAGATTGGCCAATCACCCAATTACTCGACCGAAATCAGGTTCCGATCAAAAGCAGTAAGTGGGACCTCAAGAATTGCATGTAGGTACTCCGTCTTTACGTGCTTACCAAGCCTTCTGTTGAGTGATTGAGTCTGCATTACCGTTTCCAGTAGCGAGTTCCGTGGGCGACAGACAAGCACAGGAAAGCAATGATTTCTATAAAGAAGGCGTGGGTGCTGCTGGTTTAACTACAACGAGTGATGCGAGATGTTGGCCATGGGGTTTACTATGATCATGTGCCGATTTGGATGGAAATCATTGTGGAGGATCTTATGGAGAAACATCAAGTTCCTACGGACTCGTCGGTATTCAAGGCTGAACAAACTAATTGCGCAGTCTATAGAAATAAGGCTTTTGAGACAGTCCATATAGGCGTCTTGTGGCCCTACGTTGAACCCTTTCTACCACATTAATATATCGTTTCAAGAAAAGAACACAGGCCTGGGTATTAATTTTTAGGGAGGAGTGGACATAACTGACAGACAGTTTTCTAATCGATAGCATGGATCCATCATACCATATACCACGCATGTGGTGAACTTTTGTACCTTTTTGCGAACGGCAGTCTTTTCCAAGATATAGCCACTAGGTTTGAATGCAATATCCCAAGTGAAAGGAGCTATGATTGGTTAGAACAGAACGTGGACATGAGTTGTCAGCCGACAAGGCGTACTCAATGTTTTAGTTGCAACCGCGGCACATTTGGACGAAAAATGGGCTCGCAACAATACACTTTATATTGGCAACTGTCAGTTAGCAAGCGCTCATTGGCTAGGACGGCTATGAGTACCTAGCCGGAAGCCCTCGCTAAAACATCGCAGTCAAGTCTTGCGGTAACATATATCGGACCTCACTGACTTTACTGGAACATTTCATGCATACATTCAAGAAGGGTTTTCAAGGAGATTTCAAATATCGATCGGCCTTCTCGGTAGAAGATAAAAACACTTATTCAGGTAACTAAGTAATTTTGAGCGAAGTAGTGTGTAGTGAGATCACCTTCGACGTCCCCAAAATCCTAAACTCCCTGCGACGTGAGAGTTGCCTTACCAGTACCACCGTGCCTGTTCACATTATCTTGTGAATGTAAATTTACTACAAACCACTAACATCAAAGTTAGTGTGTTGGCGTAATATCGCAGCTTTACTCGTGGCTGTATAATGAATCCGCACCATCTTCACTACTGTAGGCTACATTCACTAGGATAACAATGTTTTAGCTATTGCCGTTGGGAACGCCGCTCAACCAGTCTGACGCTTGTTTGAATTCTGAAGGTCGACTGGAGTTTCCGTCGACATTCGTCCTCTCTGGCGGTTGCGTGCGGTTTTGCTAATGGTTACCTCACGTCCAAATCCCGAGCGCCTTAAGGCGCAAGTGAATTTGCTTGTTGCGTTGAAGTCCGCTTGTGAACGGCGAGTAAATCAATGAATGAAGTTCGTTCGCCATTTTCTCATTACGACTTCCGATCCGCGTTAACATGAGGCTTCACGATAAATGTGACAGTCTGTTCAGACGAGGATAGTGAAATATTGCAACTGGACTTGGACACGATATTCAACATGGACAGTTCAATGGAGCTTGCCTCTAAACCCACAAAAATGCTCCTTCATGCACCTGGGAGATATCAGGGATGTCAAGGCATATCATGTTGGAGGTCACTTGTTAACACAGTGTAATACCAAACGTGACCTCGGAGGTGCTGGTGTCAGACACCATCAAAACATGGGCTCACACAACGCATGCCTGTGTTAAAGCTAGGACAGTGCTTGGGACTATCCATCGATCCTTTACCAAAGTGTCCAAGGAAGCCTTTTGCTTACTCTTCTCATCTCATGTTCGTCCGAGACTAGAGTACGGCCACGCCGCAGTGTTCCCCTGTACACAAAGTGAGGTAGCTCAACTTGAAAGAGTGCAGAGGGCAGCCACACGCATGGTTGTTGGGATGAGGGGCCTCTCCTATAACAGACGGCTGGAGTATCTGAACATGTACCCCCAGAGTTACCGGCGACTCCGCGGGGACCTTATACGCCGCATTTTGCGAGGTGACATGGGCGAGGAGCTCAGAGCAGATTTTCCCCTCCGAAACGAGCACAGATTTCGGAGCCATCCACTCACGATTCTCAAGCAACGATCGGGGCGACTTCACTCTATTTCGTCCGTTACGACGAACCGTCAATAGTCAGAATGCGTTACCAGCAAAGGTGGTGCTAGCAACCAATGATGTGGCTTTTAAGCGGCTCCTAGATGTGCATATGTTAGCGCGCTGGAGGAGGATAGTTAACGCCCTGCTCATTCCGTGTTGCGAACGCTCAATGAGAGCTCGCCAGTGGCGACTCCTGTTCTATCAATCAACAATGAACGGGAACGCAGTGGCACAAAACACAATAGAATCGTTCTGTAACTATTTAATTTTGGTCGTAAGCGCGCCGCGCGGGCAATGATAGCTTTGAAGAAGAGCGACTTAACAGATAGTTTACCCGTGTTGTAACATGCCAACCGGCCGTCTATACTGATTGTCCGTTACACTTACGGACCAACTTTGGAGCAAAATGGAGACACCGGAGGACAGCGTTCTTCCGAAGTAGGGGTTCCAACAACAATCCTGTAAAAGGAAACAACAGGAACCAGCAGAAGCCAAAGGCTCAGTAAGTCATACACACGTGTGTAAGTACACGTTGTGTAAGTACGACTTACACAAACGAAAACTAAAACGGCGCCGACAACACAGCAGCACGTTCTGTTACGAAATTCAAATTCAACCCGTGCGAGCTTGGAGAGTGGACACTCAGTTACGTTTCTAATTGATCAGCCAGGCGCAACTGAAACAGTGGGTTAGAGACAAAAGTAGGAAGCTGACGCTTTTGTGAATTCCATATTATGATTAGCAGGATTTCAAGGTCTTCAGCAATGTGTTGAAATGGGAAAAATAGATGCAGCATCTGAACTAATGCAATAGATGTCAGTCAAGCCGGTCGATTCAACTTTGAAGATAAGGTGCCCCTCCCGTTTTTTTACTTTTTATTTGAGTATTTCGCACTTGGTTATTAAGGTGTGTAAGCACCTTACAAGCGAATTACCGTTGTTTGCAATTTCTTTCCGATTAACTGATTATAAACTAGATTATCTATGCCAAACAAACATCTTGCCGACAATGTGACACGAGTCTGTTAGCCTCGCCTTAACAAGCAGCGTGGCGAAACAGTGATTGCTGGGATTCAATGTAACATGCGATAGATGGTGTTATCGAACGTGTGCGTGCATTAGCACAGAGCTGTATAAGCTGCACGGCGAATATCCTGACCTGTGCTGGTTATATGCGAAACGCAAGAGGAAGAATTTCGCATATAACCAGCACAGGTCAGGATATTCG
>LOND01002305.1:0-14038 GCA_014220965.1 Paragonimus kellicotti
AAGTGGTACCACTTCTGGCACTTGGATCACTGCATACCGTTCTGTACGGACATCTTGCACCCGTACCGGCCGCAAATGCTTACCGCCTCAGTCGGGGTTTGTTGAGTCCCAGCACTGCTAGATCTAGCTCGAGTCATTGTCAGTAAAAACAATATAAACGGATACAGTATAAAACGGATACGATATAACCCAAAAATTCAATATTTAATGGATTGGTATGTTATTCGGTAATGAATAACAGTAATCGTATATAACTTTTTGATGCGCAGGGCACCAATAGGACAAAAAATATAGTCAGACAATGACAGCGAGAAAATTTGAATCAAATTTCGAGTTACCCGCCAGAACCAAAAAAGTTACTCGCCAGAACCACTCGATGGCTTGATGATCACTCAACAAATTACACTAATGACGAATGATGCAGTTTTTTTTCAGAAATTCATGTGAAGTGCTGTCCATTAGTGAATGCGCTTCTTTGCTGAGTAATTTTTTCTGTCGGGAACTGGCTGGGTGTTTTAATGGGCGTTCGCCTGTTGTGGTTTCATTAACGCGGTTGGTATCATTTTTCCCAACATGATTGCTAGGGGCAAACCTGGGGCCCACGTAAGTCGCTTTTGAGTTGTTTGTAATCTCCCTCATCCTGTCGATTTTCTGTTGGCTGACCGTTTTACCTAATCCAAAGCAAACATCAGTAGATCGCTGTCTTACATGTCTTTCTGTGCATTTTTGTCCAAACAAGCGCGTTGCACCGCCATGGTTGGATAAACCTTTATTAAAGCTGATGAAAAGCAGACAAAATGCGTGGAAACGGTATCGTCAGTGCAACACACAGGCTGCGTATGACAAATACAAGCAGATCAGAAACCTGGTAAACAGTGAGAAAAAACGTAAGCGGCAGTTGTACGAACAAGGGCTGGGTGTTTCTTCACAAGCTGTTGATTCGGAATTTGACCCTGATATTGAAAGGCCTAACACGCCTCCACATGCAGTCCCGCAGCATATCTTCATTCAGGGGATGGATTCCGCAAGCAGACGTACTGGTTACTTCGGGTCAGCCATTGTAGAGGATGTGAGGCCACGCGGTTCTCATAATGAACAGGACGAAGGGAGTCTGGAATATGACCAGCGTATGTTCTCGGCTTGTGACTCTGACATCCCTCCGATGGTATCAAGGGAAGTGGCTCCCTTCATCAAGAGTTACCGACCGGTAAGCCCGAGTTTACTCTGAATATGTTTTGAGGCATTTCTTGAGTTTAAACGTCGGAGGCCGGGAAGAAGTGAATGTCGTAGTGGCTTTTAAACATGTAGATATGTGGGTGGCCTTCCACTCGATTACAAAAAGCTACTCACCGGTGCGTCAATCTATGCCTACCTTCATGGATGTATTCGTCGTAACCTGATGGCCTCTTATCGTTCCGCTGTTGTGACTGCGAACTCGGTGGCCATCTGCCGTTTCTCAGAGTATACTGAAAATACTCAGCAGTTGAAATCGTTGTACCCACTGTTCTTATGGAATCTTCAATCAGTGGGAGTATATTACTTGTGTTTGTTCCCGAATTTGCTTCTACTTCGGGTAACTTCTGTCTATTGAAACGGCACACTTTTAACTTCATGCAGGAATCTGATGCGCGACAGCTTGGGATGCTGATTTCGATAACTCTTAGACGCACTCAATCTCAACATGCTTATCTGAGTAACGAGGCTTGTATTATTCGCTAACACTGCGCGAAAACTGATCGGTGTCGCGATCCACGTGCAATCAGTTAATAATTCGCAGGTAATCCATTTCCGTGCCATTCGGATGCTTTGACGTTTTGTGTGCCTGCTGGGGTTGTGGAAAACATCCTTTCGTGGTAGATTGTGATAACTCAATCACGAAGACTGTTCGTGATCTTGTTGGTTGGTGACGTTTGACTAAAGCAAAGTCCACTGCGAGCTGCTTGCGTCTTTCCTTGAGTCTTGGAAGGGGACTTCGTCTTCGCTTCTGAGCCATACTCGTTTTTATGGCGGCCACTTCCGATCCGTTTCCTTACAGATTTGTTAGCACGTCTCAGTTGCATCCCTCGTCGTTACTGGTATGATCCGCGCTTCTGTTACTATAAGTCGAAATACTGAGGTCACCTGTGTGCCAATCGCCTCTTATTCTTGTTAGAGACAGACCAACCACCTTTAGTTGCTTTACAGACTGGTGGAAAACACCTCAGTCATGTCCCTGTTTCCAGTGTGGTGTTTTTCTCTATGATGAAATGATACAACCAGTTTAACGTTTGCATACAGTCCGCACACACTTAAAACCGAGAAGGTTCGTCGAGTTTTCCGAAATTAATTGTCACATTTGTTCCATATTTCGGTGCTATTTCGCCGTCCGACCGCCTCGTCGCCGCTTCCTGTCAACTTCGGTTTCTCTCAAGCTGCGAATCACGCAGAGTCATGTCATATCCAATGCAGATACGATGTTTAGCGTGGTGTTCACAAAGAGCCGTCGACTGACTTTCGTTGCTTATTCGGCGAACTGGTGTGTTACCGACGGGTAGTCGCGATTCTGGTCTCCGAGACTCGAGCGTTGTTCCGTTCACTCGCAAATTTACCAAGATGTATGCGTCCATTAGGGTTTGTTCTCAACAACGAACTGTGTGGTATTGCCCTGACTTCACATTTTTACATGTTTGGAATTCAGAACACGTCAGTGCTTCTACCTTTTCAGTCGTGCAAACGTCAGAAGAAAGCAAATTGATGGGCTCGCGATTACGCAATTGGTATAGCACTGTCGCACCAACAGGGTCATTGATTGCAATCGCATCGGACACTCCACAGTTTACACCTAAAAAAGGTTGATAAATTGAATTGAGTTTCCGGTGTGCTCGTCACCAAACTTCATGTTCCTACACCTTTTGATTCATATACGATGAGGATCCTTGTAATTTAGATTATTAAATCGGGTCTGTTGGCGGTATCCAGTACGTGACCTATCTAAACTTCTGTCACGTCTCTACTAGCATAACCTACCTTTCAGCAACAGAAGCGTCTTTGTGGCATGTCGGGTTGCGCAAGATGATTATCGTCAGATTGCTGGACAACTAATAACACGTTGTCAACCTGCCGACTGATTGGTAATCATTTCTGCTGAGCTCTCTGGAGTGCAGTCGCGATAACTAGGTTCTCAGAACTCGCCAGGTAGATACGTGGTGCGAGGTTTCGCAGTGTGTAGAGTCATAAAATCGGTGTGGTTGAGTATGACTATGAGGTGGATCTCTCGGTGCTCTAGAGATCATATCTGTATACAAGCATTCAATTCTCACAAGTGGCGGTGATGCGACACGGCGCTGTTGATGCAGAATAGAACGCGCCAGACGTTGCATAACTCGCCTGACCTCTTTTACGCAATTTGGTTTGCAGTCCAGTCGTCCATCTTCGTAAGTTTATTGCTTCAGATCAGCACTTATTGGTTGGCGTTTCTAGTTTCATTAGGACTAAGTGTTATTAGACTACTTGAACTCAGGCAATTGACTCGCGCCCGACACGGTTTATTACTCAACCAAAGAAAACGAGTATTTCAGCTGCTGTTTAGACTCAAGATTCTATTCGATATGGGTTAACATCACGCCCAACGTTAATGCGCCGACACTTGTTTTGTCTTCAACATGCCGAGGATATTGATCGACTTCCAGTTCACACTATGACAGCTGACAAACGCTTGAATGAAAGGTTCATTCGCACATTCATAATCGGCCATACGTCTGACCAAATGTGGCGGTGACCCGATCTACTGTCCACCACCATAATGAGTGTTCCGAGAGAAAATTGCGTCAAAAAAGACGAGAAACGGTTAATGGTTTCATGCTGTATAACCCTGACAGTTCACATAAAGAGACTATTGAGTAATCCATTTTTACTTGCTAAATACCACTCCTATTTGGCGTGAACAAACATTTGAAGCTACTCGAGATGATAGTTCGCACTTAGTGACCGGACAAAGCGAGTTATTTCACTGCTACTCATCACAGATAGCAACACATCAGTGGTTCGGACCTCTGAGTTTCATGATAGATTTATTGATTCATGTTTTTAAATCACTGAACCGACTATGTATCCCTCAATTCATGCTGATTACCTTGATCCAATAACATCTGGTCATTGGTGTGCTTGGTTGCCCACGAACCTCTGTTTTTGAACTTACCTAGTTTAGTTGGTTGTGTTATCCGGACCACCATATTGATGTATAATATGGAACTATTTTTTCATCGAAAAGTTTGTACTGCGTATCGTTCAACTTTCATGCCTAATCTGCAACAAAACTAGCAATCTTGTACATTACTTTTTCGTTGACAGCATGGATCGGCGTCAAATATTTCTGTCTATGATCCCAATCTCAGCAATCCGCAAAAGGTTAGTGATTGTTTAACGAAGTTGTGTGTCACCCAAGCTTTGTTTTAAAACCTCTTTAGTTTCCATACAACAATCTCTGCATTACATCGCCGTCTGTTGAAGCGTCAAACTCCCGACGCAGTGAATTAAGACTCAGTGGAGTTCACTTCTCCCGTTGGAAAATTGTGTTAGTCCATATAGTGATGCCACTTGGAATCGGTGTTAACGTTGTGCGTGGAATTTTATCTGCTCAACCCTTACGGGCGGTTCATTAGTATGCCAGGCAATCGCTTGTTAGATGGATGCGGTCTTGACACGTGGGGTTCAATCTCTACCTGGCGTGCATAATGATCAAAGTCGTCATTTGGCGACAGAATATTTTCGCGATCAGGTGCAAGATTCGGAACTTGGTATTATTAATTTTCCGTTTGTTTACCTGATTGCATTTCGTTGCCGTAATGCAGTTTCAGATTTTGTTACGATTGTTTTTAAGCTGGTTAATAGTTTTCAATTCCTGCTTTTATAGAGACTTGCGCCTAATTTGCCGGAATCCCAGTCATCTTGGAGCTCGAAAAAGGTAACTTAGTTTTTTTTCTCAAGGCTTCTATTTTGATGCGCTGACGGTTTGTGGGGTGTAAAAAACTGATGTGTTGCTCATGTATGCATAGATTTGTCATTTTTGAAAAGTACGCTTTGTTCGTTCCGACTTATAAGAATGCATGTGGAATATCTCAGCTTCCTTCGAGCTCTATCCCGCCGTTCTCGTGTTGTGTGTTTATTTTCAGTTCGCTAACGAATTGACTGTGTGGCCATTCCCTTTTTGTTTGGAGAGTTTTGCTTCACACCTGATAATAAACAGGTCAGGTTCTGTGTAAAACAATACGCTAGTTCTAGGATGGCATATTCAGTACGTAAACTGATGTTATTTATTTAGAGAAAATACTGAGGTGAACGAACGTTTCTTTCAGAAGTGCACTGCTATCGCCTAACAGTCAGGTTTTACAGGCAAGACATTGACACTAATTGCTCTTGCAGTTCGCGTTCCGTGTGAGTTTAAGACCAGACAGTCCCAAATGCCTGGGTGATCTCATGGTAGTATATATCCCAGATGCACAGAATGCGTTAATGTCATCCGTCGACATGCTACGGATAACGCGTGGTGTAGAAGGTTGCGATTTAGGCTGGGCATGTGCAAATTCGCGGGCGGGTGGGGTAACATTACGCAGACAGGTGTGCTGCGCCAGTGGTGAGCGATGTGTCATGTGGCGCTGCTATCCAGGCGCTTGAATTAAGTCTTGCCGATGGGCTGTGCAGTGGATAAACAAGGTGACTAGGCCGGTTTGTGTGAATTGTTTCCCAGCCCTAAGTTTGTTGTAGCTGGCAATCGGCTTTGGACTAGGCTTATGTGTTGCTGCATCACGGTTTTGGACAGTGTCTGCAAGTTTCTTGTAGCAACAATGACACTATGTATGCATTTTCTCTCTGCGCATCGAAGAATTGTGGGCAACACGCCAGTCTCATATTGTTGATGCACTATTGTCCGAGAGTCCAATCCGGCTGCTGATATTTTTCAACTATAACCTCTCGATTCTGTTACCATCACAATCTAAGACTAAGATTAAAATCCTCTAATGGATGCCCATTGTGTCGATGCCTTGCTTGCATCCCGACGACTGTCCACTCTGTGGATTTTCTTCCCATTTCGTTGGCACTTTTTCCATATTGTCTAGATAGTGGTGCAGGGCTGGGCAAATACCATTTCATTTGCCCGCTTAAACCGTCTAGCTTAATGTCATATTGAGCTTAAGTGTTGTTTGACGGTTCGAAATGTTGTGAGTTAAAGAAGAGATAATCCTTACATCATCAAATGTGCCGCTTGTCCAGCTAATCTCTGTTAGCGCAACGACAGTACGACTCAAAAGTGTACAGTCGGCGACGCATCAATTTGTTTATGCTTATTATGTGGTTTTAAATTAACTAGATTTTCTATATATTCCTTCACAATTTCGGATTTCACGTCCGCCGTGTGTGCTGTTTTTATTCGTAGTTCAAGTTTGGGTCTGTGGCGGAGCCGTCTACCAGACAGCATTTAAAACTTATTCTCCAGTTTTAGTTCAACTACAGTTCTTGAAAAATAAATAGGTTATAATTTCCAGGGAACCCACCAGATTGCTGGTAGAATGCTGACGGGTACTGGGACAGTGTTCGGGGGACTTGCATAGTTCCGTGAGGAACGACCAATTTTTCCGGACAGTACAGAATGCTTGGACCAAAGCAATTGCCAAGTACTTTAAGCTGTTCTCTACAAAATTGGCATTACCTAAGTAGATTTGATTCTGGATACTAAAGTTGTAGAGGTTGTTGAGCGTTCCATGTTTTCCGCAGATCTCATCAGTTGTTACAGGCTTATTCGGAAGTAGATTTTGGTATCTGACAAGACTTAGGCAGACTTCGTCAGTTGTTCCTGATGCCGATCATTTCTCTATGATGATGATATCCGAGTGGCGACGGTAATTTACTCGTAGCGGTTATAAACCTGACCAGAAGGTATTGTTTCCAGCCGCCGCCCACTTACACATTGACGTGGAATATTGCAAAGGAAAATTAAAAGAATGAATGTAGATAATCACAAGTTTAAACACAGTCAGAATTAAAAAGTGGCATTTCTCCGTAACAAATTTTTACAGTGATCAAAAACGTTAATGCGCACTATTTATGGTCTGGCAAGTTTCTCCGTATATTGTCAAGTACGTACTACCAAACGGGGGATTATAAGGCGGAAACGTGTCATATGAAACCGAGCATCACAAGAGGAACATACAGCGAAGCTACTCTCTTCCGTTCTTGGATATCCGCCTTACTCGAAGGACTGATGGTTCGGTGTAATGTCTCAGTTTATAAAAAATGCACTTGGAATGGCCAATACTTACACTTTAACAGCTTCGTGCCAAGGCATTATAAAACAGGCCTCATCAAAACGTTATTCAATAGAGCCAGAAAGATTTGCACTCAAGGACACAATCCGAATTGAACTGCAACCATTCGGGCCCTCTTAGACGCCAAATTTCCACAGCCACCGGCCAGAAACTTTTAAAAAAACTCCAACAAATTGTGTAGGTGGTGCCAAAGTCGAAGGTCTGTTTACAAGTGTCGTTCACAAGAGTTGATGTCAGTATGTCCGTACGGCACCGGTTAAAGTCCGCTGTACTACGGACGTATAATGTCGCAGAGATCGTATTAAATTTTATCACAAAACGGGTCCCATTTCAGCCTACAAAATCTCAAACGCCTTAGATCGCTGTGTCTTATATCGTTTACCGCTTTTCCATGTGGTTGCCAGGTCGACTGCATTAGGCACAATGGCGTTCCAGGTGAGGTTTCGGCTCTCGAAGCACACCTCGGCATGAGTGAGGAGGTATGTGGCGCAAGTACTAAGTGACACTTATGTTTGCACACTAACCACCAAACATACCACCGGCATCGGCGATCGATCTTCATCTCCTGGAAAGCCATCACCAGATAGATCCCCACAAGGGCGTTCGCAGTTGATTACATCCATTGATAAGCCTCGGTTGCGATATGCTGAAGCATTTGTCCTGGGATGTTGGTGTCCAGTCGTATATGTACAGAAAGCTCATTTGCTAGCCTAGCACTGCCATGGTAACGTTGATGACTGATTAGCGAATAGCTTCGCTGTATGTTTCCCCTTTATGTCCAGTTTCATATTTGACTCCTCTCCTGTTTCGCAGCGTGCACTTGATAATATGAAGGGAAATTTGCCAGACCATAACTCTTGCGTATTAACGTTTTTGATAGCTCAATTAAAGACCAGAAGCGTGGATGCAGACACCATTTTCCGCGACTCGTGATAACGTATCTAAGCAACGAGGTTCCGAACCGGGCGGATTGCACATGCCCACTTTACTCAATGGAATGGTCAAAATCTTCATATTTCGTGACCGCGTTGTTGCGTGGTCTTTCTGCGGTTCTACCTGGCTTTAGATAGTTTACTTAAGTAATGCCCAATGGGAAAAAAGAATCTTGTTGGCATTCGGAGTAGGTGTCCCAACCATCGTAAACTGCAATTACTCACGCGCCGCGAGCGATCCGGACTGTGCGTTGACGATCTACCGCGTCGCTCACGCGATCATCCGACTGGTTGCTGACGTGGTCAGTGATGGTCAAACAATTCAAGTTCTGGTATCTTAATAAACAGGTCACTTTTTCGAACCACAGGGCAACGTGGGTTACGAAGGTTCTATGCGCTTCTTTGATCAATGACAACTAGACGATATCCCAACGCCACATAATTTAGGTTGGAAAAAGTGACATGTACACTTGTTAATAGTTGCATCTCATCTGTCATTACAAGTCGACAAGATAGTGGTCCCCAAGTATGTGGAACGATCCGCAGTCTCAAGCGAACTGCGTGCAAGAAAGGTGTATGGAATGCCCCAGTTTTTGATTGTCACCTCTCTCTTTAAAGGTGCAAAACATTGCATGCAACTCAGCCTGACTGTTCATTTTGTTTAGCATGGCATACGTGTCTTCTGGAGTGGGGCTAAGCAAGATAGTGTCATCCACATACCCGGTGTTAGTCAGTTAAGTAAGGAAGAAACTCAACACTCATTGAGTTAATCAAGCACACCTTCCAAAGTGTCATCTGTGACGGGATTGAACAGCAGGAGTAAGGTCGGGCGTCCTTAATAAACAACATCAGACTTGATGAACATTCGGAACAGCTATCTAGAAACTGTAAGCGTGCTTCCAGTGTGAGCATATAGTAACATGCCTCTGCATTGTTATCACGTTCTGCTAATGCCAACGACTCATGTCATATCGAAGGCTGCTGATGGGGCAGCTGACCGACGTAGGATCGGGTAAACAAATCCTGATTTCCATAGATAATGACTTGTTGCAGACTGCGTACATCTCTCGGCCTCGACTTAAATTTCGCGACCGGAACGATGTAGAGACTTACTAGCTACTGAGGTTCTATGATAAGAATGATGTATGGTTAGGTCGTATGTGAAGTAAGGCCAAACAAAACAAAGCATTGAAACCGTGAAGACACTTTTCTTTAGACACCATCTTGTCGTTGTTTGGGATCCTGTTCGTTTACGAAGTGATTTTACCGTAAAATTTTGGGTCTATACATGGATTTGCGCACCCTAAGTAATAAAAACTTAGCATTCACATGCTCACACCTTTATCAAACGAAAACAATTTGTTGATTCGGTTTTACAGCCTTTTAAATTTCGAAGTTAATGGGTGTTAAGTAGGAGATTTAAAATAAGCCGTAAGCACGACGGTCGTAAATACGAACATCCTTATAGAGAGGAAAATTAGAGTTGGAGCAATCTGCAAACATTCTGCTGTTGAAAGACAGTACTTCCAATGGGTTAACGACTACCGCTAGGTGGTTGATTATTCGGGTAAGAATTTCTGCCCAACTAATCAGGAATATTTGAGAGTAATACGGCCACAGAAAATCAGGCATTGGATTATACACAATTCCAACAAATTGTTAACATGAGCAGATCCCATCGATTTGTTGTTTTATGTAACCCGCCGTCTATCGTAAGTTTCGATTTAGGAAGTGCTTCGTTATCGGCCTAAATTTGGGAACGATAATCAGAAAACTGTCAATGGGTCCTTTTAACTGAGAAAACTAAAACACCAACACTGGGTTTACAGAAGGTTTGTGTAAATATGTGCGTTCCGTTTCATTTCCAAATTAAAGCTTTCTTATTGTGCGCCAATTGCTCATCCTTTCCAAACGCTGACTTACTGTTATCGGTTGTATTATTACCCATCTTTTAGACATTTACCTTGAACACCCTATTTGTTTTCAATCCCACAGGCGAGACATGGATCAGAATCGGGAGACGCGACGGCTCCTTCTCGTGTACTGTTTGTTCGCAATCTCCCATCAGATGTGACAGAAGCCGATGTTGCTAATCTAGCTATACCTTTCGGTGCAATATCCAATATGGTTCTGACGAAGAGTAGTGGTTTTGTAAGCCATATTTGCTATTTACCCGTCAAATGCACATCATTCTTGTGCTTGTTCATTTTATCGTTTGATTCCTGTTGGAGCTTACCTGGTTATCATTCTACTTCAGGGCCTAATTGAGATGCTCAACATGGTTGATGCGGAAGATATGGTGGATTATTACTCGCGTGTGTATGCTCCCAGTGTTCGTGGCAAAGGACCGGTTGCTGTAACGTTCAGTCGCTATCCGTCATTAACAACTACAACGCCAAACCAGCAGATTTCGGAAGCAATTCTGAAGGCTAATAAGCAGTTTGCTGCGTCACAGGATGCTCTGGGATCTGTCTTGCGTGCTCAGCTCTACCAGGTTCCACCTGGTGTGCATCTTGGATATCGGCATTTTCATCGGGTATGTCCATGTTGTGACGTGTTTGTTTAAAGTAGAAAACGGAGTGACAACTTTCAGTTTTCATCGAATTTATTTTTCTCATCTACAGTTATTTTTAACCTGGTCGATCATGCATTCCTCCCACTTGATTATTGTGATCATTCAGACAGTTCGCCACAAGTCTTACAGTCAGTATCAGATGTACCTTCAGTTCTGTCATCGAGTAGCTTATTCAGTTCAACGACGGGTTGTTGTGTTCCTGCATAGGTTTCTGATCCGTTTTACCTTTGATGACCATTTTGAGAGTTTACCACGATTTTCAATGTGGGATATTTTCCGCCTGCTTAGGAGGTGCAAAGTGACTGCTTGATGGCGTATTTGACTGTTATGTGCATAAGATGGGTAAGCATACGTTCTGTTTATTTTTTATCTAATCTGCTGTCGTGCTGAACTTCGTCACATAGTTTTCTTGACACATTACAGTTTTACCGGGCCGAGCGTGCACTATTGAAAAATCTGGTGGCCAGTTCAGAAGTTGTAACTGATTACACAAAGTGTGTACAGGACTTGACGCATCGGACAGGTTCCTATTCTCTAGGTGTACGTTATTACCTGTACCCCGTTCGACAACAATGGATGGGAACTGTTGGCGAGTTGGCTAACTCGGAGAATAACGCGGCTCTCGCCCGCAGCTGATCACACTTATTTGTGCGCTGGCTGAATATGCACTCATGTAGGGAATAAAGCAATCCGCTATTGTCACTGTTATTTGTCAACAAGTGTCAGCAAATTATGACATTCACTGAATACCACTGATTCAACCCGTTATCACTCTGCTTTGGTGAGCGCATTTCCTGCAGGCCCTGCACGCTAGGACACAGAGCAAAATTTGATGATTGATTGGCCTGTAAAAACTGGACTAGTAAGTTGAGATTCGAAAAGTCACATGGAGGAATATGTGGACACGGACTCAAGGTCGATTGATTCATCAACGGCGCACACATTCTCACACATCTTGATAGTGGTGTATCAGTCCTTGCATGAACTGCCGTATAGACAGCTGCAAGCAGTGTTTTAATCTGTCTGGATCCCACCCTCAGTGCATTTATCAATGCCGTCCGTCTAGACTGGATGACCGGCAGATATTATTCAGCACGCCGGTTTAAGTCGAATGCTACCTTTTTCGGTATGGAGTCACGCTGATTGTGTTGTTCATGGTTCGTTCATCTGCACTCAGAATGTGATGTGCAGTCAGGCGGAATAGTGATGGATACTGCGGGCTGGCTTGCACATTGATAGTATTCGGCGACGGTCACTAGAGCGAGTCGAACGCGATGGCTGTTCCATTTTTTTCCTTTCACTTCCCAGTCGGCTGACTATTGTTAACCAACCTTGACCATTCGTCTTCCTCATGAACGTGTATGTGGATGGTCGTCGAACGCTGGAAACCAACCCGTCTATTTTTTTTTAATCCTCGACTGTGATGTAGAACGTCCTAGAAGAAATTCAGTTGAAAGGGTTGAAATTTAATAGAAGTTTAGACGGGAGGTCTAGAAAGGATATCAATCCAGCTGTACAATTGACTACGACACGTTATCACTTCAAATGACGTTTTTAGCTAGTGCTTTGAATGATCACGAGGACCGCAACGGGCGGAGGACACATCCGTTTTACTTAACGAAATAGTCGAGGGCTTCATATTTCGTGACCACGTCGTTTTATTGCTATGCGATTTTATCCAGTTGTTGGTGATTTCAGTATATGATACCCGGTTCGGTGGAGTGTGACCCAACCGTCCAGATGGTGCAACGTAACTAGTTGGCTAGTTGATCGCGTATCACGGACGTTTTAGAGTACGAGCTGGCGAACGGCAGCAGTGTCCACACAACACTCCCACTTGGTGCGGTTGCGTTGATACTTTGAAGATTGTTTTCTGTTATCCCCAAGGAACACGAAGTGTATCAAGTGCCTTGATTCGGTCCATTTCGGTTGATGTGCTCTGCTGTTATGTTGTGCTACTTGTTCATCAGTGTTGTGCACGGGCTCCCGGTGTCTGACTATTTTTTGCCTTTTGAAACGTGCTCCATGATGCAGTTAATCAAATGTTACTTTCTACTCCCTGCGCAACTCATGCGGCAACCGTACGAATCCCAACATTCGTAGTTGGTACGTTTACCGTCAGTTATGATACTGCCTTGTTGACATTTTCATTTATTGCTGGAGATTCGATGTGGTAATTAAATCTTCGTTACTTATTTGGAGCCTAATTCACCCTTAGCAACACGTGGTTGTATAGTTGTTCGCTGACTCAGCTTCCATATATTTCTGTTGTATTTCAGTTGTTTTCACAATTCGGTCGCATTTTGAGAATCGTCACCTTCAAGTCCGGTGCTGTGCCGAATGCGTTCATCGAATTTGAAAACCCCATATCCACTCACGTGGCCGTTTTGGTAAGCAAACTAAGTGTGCTTTGCATTCTGACCGGGCGGACCCCCTGTGAAGTTTTTTAACCTTGACAATTGGTCAGTGAAGTTAATACACTCACGTCTGCCATATGTAGCCTCCGTTGATTGGCTGTGAATAAAGTAGTTTTAAAAGCCATTAGAAAATTGCTCGTGCAGGTCTGGCGGATTACTTCGCACAGCGTACAGCATCCTGCGCTGACAGTTCTCATTGTCCTTCAATACTCTGCTACGCATACATTGTCTAACACTCATTGCTAATCTGTAGTCACGTTTTACTTAAGAAGACTCACTGCACAGCCGTTTTTGCCTGCTTTTAGGAAAATTGCATCAATTAAGTTGACGCTGTGAACTATTTAAAAGAATCAAGTCTTCTCTCGTCGCAGAGTATATTTCCAAGACGAATTCATACTAACCTAGCTTCACAAAAATTAACTAACTTGAAGTTTTCCCCATCATGGTAATAAGTGAGGACTGTGAAAAGTGAGTGTTCGCTCTGGGTAAACGTCTTCAATAACCTGTTATGATCACTTGCATCGTGTCCAGCGCTTCGTGAAATAGAGCGAGTAAAATAACTCAGTAGTAGTGTTGTGTAACAGGCAGCCCCGTTCGTGAGTAGTATATTACTCAAACGAGCTGCGTACATTCAGGAACTAAAGGGCAAGCCTCAACGCCAGGAAGACGACGGACCAGAAGCGACTATCGGAATAGTGTGTACGCACTATGGGGGAAGTGCCACCAGGGCGAATGACAACGTACTGCTACCCAATGTGTGTGAATGCATGTCAGCCGTGCAAATGAGTGTACAGTTTTCGTGTTCGTGGTCCC
>LOND01002305.1:14138-44984 GCA_014220965.1 Paragonimus kellicotti
AAGCCTGTTTTTTTTTTCTTTTTTTCTCTCCACTGGTCCGGTCAGCACTTGATATGAGATAACGAAGAAGAAGGTCGTGTAAAAATCGGTCCGCTGTGAAAGTTAGCGAGGATTTGTATCTGCAACGGATATATGCCGAGTTCTATAGAGAGTAGAATGTGAATACAACTGATCGTGTGCAACACGGTCGGTTCCGTTCTTGCCAGCATTGAGGTAGTTGGCGATGGCATAGCGTTTGGTAGGTTTTCAACTGCGAATACGTAGAACTCGATCTGCCAGGCGACGTGTTCCAACATAATTGAATATGTGCCTACGTGAGGTGCAGGGAATAGGCTGTTCAACGCATCATAAGTTGTTGATAAGTCCTTGTCGACCACTTCATTGTTCTAAGAAGTTGCATAAATGGTAACATCATACCTCAGTCAGCTCTTAATGGAATCATCGATTTTGATTCAGCACAGCTGTATTTTTCAAATTCTTAAAATGTCAGGGCTGTGGGTGAGCTGTAACTCGAGTGATTTTAAGAGGCAATCGATGAAGTCGTCATCTTCCAATCCATTAGTGTAAGAATTTCGTGTCTGACCAAGTTCAAGCGGACGAAGTCTGATTGGGCTTTATCTAGCCGGAAGTTGTGTTGGTTTTCTCAGAGGCTGAAAATCGTCAGTGTTAGGTATAGAGAGGCGAATGCAAAATATAACGCGTCCCATTTACATTCGGAATGTGCCGTCGGTTTCCAGAACAACTGAAGACCAAAAACCTACGGTTCATCTTTCTTTGACTGACAACTGTAAACTAAAGAAAGCAGGCAATTGCAATCATCCTTCAGTACTAGAAAGTGAATGCAGGAAGCAATTTTAATCCACTTTATTCAGCTGTGGAAACTACAAATCAGGAAACCTCCTACGCCACGCAAGTTTGTAAACAATGCAGTCAGCTTTGCTCTTCATTCACGCACGTCTAAAATGACGCCGATGGAAAGCAACAGTTTAATGTTGTGATCTATTTTGCTTATCCCTTTGCGAAAGCCGAGCAAATTTAGATCGAGCAATTAGTTATGCGACAGCACCTCAGCACGAAACTCTGGCAGCCTCACATTTGTCTACCGCGAGTGTTACATTTTGATTGTTTGACTTCACCGAAGGGTCGGAGCTGGATTGTGCCAAGTTTTCGCCGATTTGGTGGTCTGTTGTATGTTAAGGATGCACATTAGTAGAATTCAGTTTGTGCGAAAAGGGCTGCAACCGAATTAAGATGCGCAGTTTATGAGAACGTTCCACAAAGTGCTACACATATGTAGCCTTCTAGTAAGGACAGTCTATTATTTCAACTGCTTAATGGCCTCAGTATCGTCCGCTTGAAGGATAAGCTTTTCTCGTTCTATGGTCAATGCGATACTTCTTTTTGTTTACTGGTCCTGCCTGATGATAAGACAAGCGTCCTAAATCCTTCGTTTAGGTTGATATTTCAACTGAGTAATGTTAACTTATTTTCAGTCCATCTAATGGCATGTGAGCTGCCAGCTGTGAATTTTTATGGTGATCTTATTCACCCTGTGTTTGGATAATGACTTCATTCTATCCGTTTTTTTCTTTTGTTAACCAGCAAACAGACGGCACCTCATTAAACCTCGATGAGGCGCCGGGTTCTCCAGCCTGCATTGTTCATACGGATTTTTCGCGACAGCCTACGGTGGAAGTTCGTTCAGAGGATTCATATTCTCGTGACTTCATTCGAAACCCGTTACCCGACTTCGATCAACCTGATCGTCTCGATTCTCCATCGAATAGTCAAAATGGCTTGCTGCACAGCAATAACGTGGGCCTCCTTTCACAAGGAGCTATCCTGGAACAACTGACGGAGGAGCGGCTTGCTATGTTGGAACCTGCCGTTCTTTCAGAGCTGGCATCGCGCATGGTGAAGCCTCTGCGTGAGCTATTTGTGCTTATACATATGTATAGTTATGTATATATGCTATACATATAACATGCTATATATATATATATATATATATATATATAGCATCTGTTAAGACGCTAAGCTCCCCCCCCAACTTTCCAAGTCGCATCCTTGTGTTATGACCCGAGCAATGTAGATGCAAATTCAAATGCTTCTCCCTTAGTGCTTAGTCATTTGGCAATTTGCGCACTCCACGCCCAATTTAGCAGTAACAGTGTTGACTGATCGCAACCCATCAGTGACCCGTGGTTCGAATTGCAGTACAATAGAGAAACCGATCCTCGTTCGCATAGACTCCACAAATTGACTTGGTGAACGACGGAAAAGAAGCTGAAGTGTGGCTCGACCGCCGGTCGCGAGGCTTGGCTGACGACTGGAGTTAAGGAAATGAGAACAGCCTTTGTCTCAGGGTACACTGGCAGATTGTTCAAGCTTATGAATTCCATTAGTCCAATGCTATCGGTTAATGAAGCTATCAGCGGAGCAGATTGCACTTATCCATTACAAGTTAGACCGCTGGGCAAAACATTTTGAGGGTCAATTTAGCTGGCTTCCTTATTCTACTGTGTTGCCGAAACAAACCTTTACTGTAGTATCCCGGCCAGTGAATTTTGAACCACCCACTAAAACTGAGGTCCGCAATTGCATTTTGGCTCATACGTAGTAACACTGCTGGCTCAGATAATTCACCAGCTTTTTTTCAAAGAAGTAAAAAGACGTTAGTAGAGGCCCTGACTCAGTTGTTTCAACTTGTGTGGACGACGGAGACCATCCCTCCGTGCTGGGGTCACTCGATAATAGTTCCCATATTTAAGAAAGGAGTCCGGGGCTCGTACGAGAACCACAGAGGAATTAGCTTGACCATAGTAATTACTACGGTTGTGGCATTCATTATAATTGACTCACTGAAGCTCGGGAGATAAATGATAGGGCAAAACAAACAGAGTTTCGTCTTGGACAAGGATGCGTTGACCAAATTTTCACTGCCAACTTCTGGGGCTGCGTCAACCGTACCATCAACCAATAATCGCTGTATTTTTCGGCTGTGTTTGATTCGATGAACCGATTCATATTTTAGACTCAGTAAACGCGAACTCAAACCACTGGTTGGAGAGGCGTGTCGCAGTCAATGGCGTACCTGCATCCATACCATTTCTAGTTCTTTTGCTTAGACTTCTATTAATTTTCAACCTTCTTAGTAACGTTTTCTTCTAGGATATTCCACGTCACTGTTGAGGTGAGCGGCAGCCCGAGCCACAGTACCTTTGGTCAGGCTCATGGCTGATATGATGATGAAGTGTACCGAACAAGTGTGCAAGCACAATGTCGACGCTTTGCTCTCATACTCCAGTTCAGTTTAGCGTTCATACTGAAGTGTCTGACAGTTTCAGCATTAAAAGTGGCGTACGTCAAAGCCGGTGAGAGCATCACTTTTGATTAATTTTGTCATAGATGAAATAATGGGAGACTGCCTCCGGCACTCAAGATACCGACGTGGATCTAAATGGTGGGAGACTAATTCATTTTGCTTATGCTTATAGCAGGTTGTTCAATAACTTTCAAGCAGCGCATCCAATATTAGGCTGTTTCGCGATCCACTAAATATCTTGGAATGTTCTTTATAGCATCAAGATGCAATGCTCTGTAAGACTGCTTCAGTCATGCTAGTTTAGTATTTGTTAATGAAAGTGGGGTTGTTGATCAATTTACGTACTTGAAAATGCGGTGTTGCAAGGAATGAGATTGGAGCTTGTACCTCCGAGACCGGGATTGTATTAACTAATCTTAAACACCGCTGGTGGCAGAGGAGAATCCTTCTAAAGCATGGGAGTCATCGTGTGAGCTGCGTTACTTTAGAGCTGCGAAACTAGGCCACTCAGAGTAGAAGACGTGATCTGTCTTCAGCCGGTTGCCCATCGATGTCTGCGTGTAGTCGCTCTCATCAGATGGCACCAACGAGTAAGCAACGAGAAGGTTAAAAAGCCGGGTATTGATAGTGATTGCCAAACGCGTTCCTTTTTCAATCTTTGAGTTTGTAGGGACTTAGATGATTAGACCTTGCATTAAGGACGCCAGTCAGGCGTCTACCACACTGATCACATTGCGGATGCTACGACCGACGCGTAAAGTGTGGGACGAACTGATGACTTTGCACAGAGAAGTGAAAATGTTCACCACAGAGTTAGCTACTGCGGTTCGGGCCGGTCCACCATGATGGGGCCCTCGTGACTTCCAAATTAGGTTGCTGGAGAGTTTAGGTGAAATGACTAGTTGGAGTCTGTGATGTGAATGTTGTTTAACCGAGTTATCTGTGGGTTAAATACACCTAATGGCGCGGGGCAGTAAGAGCCGCAACAAGGCTGTCTTGCTAACAACGTCTTCATTTATAGCTTAGTTGTTTGTTTACAAGGTGTAGACATCTTGACACTGAGTGTTTGTGTATGGGTACATTTGTTCAGTAGTTGTATTATCTCTTTTTCACAGTCGCATAGAAATTGAGATTCAGCTAAAGGCTACTAGTGTATTGCTGCTTTCGATGATGATGATGATGTGGTCTCTTTGGAGGATGTACGGGTTGTTCTGTATACAGAAAAAGTGTCTCGGTTACAAAAAACGAAACCCGATACTATGTTTTTTTGATCTTAAAATAAGCGATACCGCTTTGATTGAGGTTATCAATGGTCCCGTAGTTTTTATGGGTGTAACTTGATCGGTTGTTGAAGTGTGATAATCTAATGTGGTTTCGAATTAAACGAATTCGATCCTGTCAAGCAATTTACACCTTGTGACATATCCTCAGTTGGAAATCGAAACGCGGGGTTACCGTGAATTTGGTGTATCGCCGTTTTAATTTTGGGAATTCGGAGCATGTCAGGAGTTATCGAGAAAATAACATTGTAGCTGCTGATAGATTCAAACACTTTGGTGGCGTTGTTCGTTTTTGACTGCGACATACTCAAGGGGTGTCGGGTTTCTTGCACTAAAGACACTTGCTCAAGGGCAATGTGGAATGCTCCTGTATGAGGCTCCGGTGCAGGTCTCATAGCCTAACCAAAGCCTACTGTTTACCTGCTCAATGCAACGTTTGTGTTGACTAGTTTAGACTGAAATATTGGTAAGGTCTGAAGTTATTTTGGGGTAACAATAAAATTGTAGTTAAATCCAGCGCTTCCCAATTTTCAATGATGAATAAATGCGTAGGAAACCATTTTAGCTCATCGAAGTAATATTTCAAATAGACAAGCCGTCCGTTTTGTACTATACGTTCACCTTTTGTCAGTCAGTAGGGTAGTCAATAGTTCAGTGCACTTACTGCAACGTGTGCACATTTTTCGGAACAAAGCGCTATAATCTACTTGCCTGCTAAAATCAGTTTTAGTTAACCATCTATACAGCCAAATTTGCATGCTAAGTCGTGCAACTGTCCACTGTTGAAACGGTCTGGTGTACAGTGTAAATTGAAAGGGTGCAGGCCTGCTTGGCAAACAGCGATGATCTAATATTGTCAATAAGACGTTTGGATCTGTTCATTTAGAGCGACCCATCAGTGTTTTGTGTATCGTGCCGCACATACGTGCGAACCCCCCCTCCCCCCTCGGAAATAGGTAAGGAGAAGAGACCTTAACGAACATCTTCATCGTGCGGTATAATTTCGTTGACTGTCTGAATCGTTGGGGAGTTAGACCTGTGCAGTGGCATCGTTTGTATATTTTTGAAGGGATGCAATCAGTCCTACTTAGTTTCGTCTGCAAGCATTTATCAACAGCTTCAATTTCCAAGTCTCCTGTCGTTCACTTTCACTCCCTTAATTGCGTTTCACGAGATAGTAAAGTTAATAGGTTTGCGGATACAGGATCGCCACTAACAGTAACACAATGCCATGTCAGTGTTTCCGATCAGCCGCGTGACTGATCGCGAGCTCCCTAACCAAGTAGACGACACCCACCAAGTCTGCTCAGCTGGACAGCCGCAGGCTTTGGTTGTCTTGGGCTGACAGGTGCTGTCTGCCGGGTTACTGGTTCATAACCATTCACCTCTACTTGGAATTGCTCTCTGAAATGAAGACTTATCACAGTCGCTGAGTGTGCCCGTTTCCGGAAGGTTATTGACTTTTTATAAACCTCTATTATTTTCTTCCTCATGTATCGCATCTGTTTGTTGATTTGTTATTTGTGAAAATGGACAACCTGAGCCATTGTAACCATGGGTACGGTTGAAAGCGGAGGTGTGTACATAATTAGTAACTTGACTGTCGTCGTATTGGCGGCCAGTGAAGTTATTTTGCCATGACATTACTCACCGTTACATTACTTGTTGGTAAATGTTCTGCACACTAACGATTGACCTCTACGGTTTGTTCTCTTTTCAGTCAAAGCTGCATTGAGTGTTGGCGGGCAGCAAGCTAATTTTCTCAAATCGCAAGCCGAGGTGTTGGAGCATTTTGCACCGCATGGACCATCGTTCAGCGGCACCGGTCCAAAAATGACGGCTGGTTCATTCATGGGGGGCTTAGTAGCGAAAGAAGAAACTGGTCGACCCATTCAGTCTCCGGTCGTATATGTTTCTAATTTGAACAAAGAGGTCAGTTTTTCCATCGTTGGTTACGGGTAAATTACTCGGTTTGATTAAAACCAATTAGAATTATGCGATGGTCCTATCGGAGCTATCTCTATTCCACTCTCCACAAAAAGACTAACAATCTGTGCAAGCTTCCTTCAGAATTATGAAGTTCCCATCTCCAGTTTTCTTACCAACCGACTGCTATAGTCAGTGTCCGCGTTGTGGCGCACTTATGTCTTGGAAAGCGTATGCCAATGAGTCGATATCCATTGGTTGCAAAACTCATCGAAGTTCTGAACGCTAATTTGCCGTTCATAGACTGTTCATTTCGGTTATCACGCAACTTTATAATGCTATCTTGCTGCTGTTCAGTCTGAATCGTTGAGCACTTGCGAAAGGATCACATAGTCACCAGATGCATTTTGGAGGTTATCGCCCAACTTGTCCACAACGGGTGACCGATAATTCAGCCGAATTAAGTTTCTGATGTGAACTCCACCTTCGCAGTCCACTTTGTGACCTGTCAGGTGGCAACAGTTGGACACGGATATTATTTTCACCTTTCTTGGAAACTAATATCAAGTTACATGAACACTTGTTTACCCTTTTTGATTGCTTGGGATGTTGAATATTTTCCGTCGTGTTGATGACTTGGCGTCTTACCTTGTCCTGTAGGTCAGTCTGTGGATGGAGTTTCTTGTGGCAGTCCTCGTCCACGATAGGAGCTGCCAGAGATTCTGCCAACAGCTTTTGAATATATATCCTTCCGTATTCCAACATTCCTTATACTTTCGAGAGATTCTATGATAATTTTTCGTATCTAAACCGGCGATCGTAGGTATTTACAATATTCGCATACTTCGACGAGTAGATCAGCAAGCTACCTTTGCACAATATCCTTTCACGTTTGAATCCCAATGAGTTCTATTTCTGGGAGGTGTGAATTTTCGATGTTTCATTCAGAGCTTTCTGAAGTTGCTTCCTTAAATGGTGGAAACGGTGAACAGTGGCTGTGAGGGACGTTCTCAGTAGTACCGTACCATTTATGTTGAGACTGCGATCAATATTTAATTTCGCTTGAAAAGTGACAACATCAGAAACGACCACTTTACCGTGTTAGAGAGCGAAGATATCATCGCGCGTCTGTGTTTGCGTCTTAGGCCTACAGGCTATGACACAGCACTATAGGTTTGTGGTGGTAACAGGTTAGCTGTGAAAAGCTCAAACGTTTGTTCCCAGTGATTTAACCTTCCCAATTTATTATGTATGGATGTCCTATCTGCCCAGGTGGTCGCCTAGGTCGTCGTCAATACTTACTAGCTTGAACAACCTGCTGGTATTCTCTGAAGCGAAGGCTACTTCCATTCCACCAAGTTTTTCGGTTAGTTGTAATTCTCGATCCACAATTGACTTGCGCTTGGGCTTTTTATTGATGTCCATCCCTAACTTAGTGGATGCCCTGTCTGACTAAATTTTTCAGACATCTAGTGCCCGTGCGAGTGATCTGACATGCCACATGTCACTACTCGCTGCTTAAATTGTCGCCGATATTCCTGCCCAGCAATAGTGGGAATCTGTAAGGTTCATAGTGTGAGTGTTATGACCTAATCTATTTTGGTAAACGTGCTTCCCAGCAGACATGACTAACTTCTTGGTAATTCGTCGTTGCATTTAATGGAGTCGTCGTCCGGTAGAACAAAGGATAAAGCGATAGTGTCAGTGAATGGCTTGCACCTAAACGCGTGTCCCAGTAGGATCGACAGTTCAGAATAAATCCACACCACCTAACTATCAGGTGTTTGATCAATCCTTAACTAGACCTGCTTCAAGGAAAGAAGACATCGAGTGGGACAGTGATGCTCACTGTTTACAATTAGTGCTGGCCAATAATAATCTGTGCTTGGCGTAAACTTGTCACAATTGTCTATCACTGTCCAGAGGACGGAGTGACAACGCAAGCTTGCCACATTGATGAAACCCGACTTCTGCTGACTGGCTGATCTGTGGGTTCCTATCCCCTGCCAAAACAGCAAACTGTGCCTTGCGAGTGTAACTAAATCAGAGTTCGTCATTTTTGTGAGCAGTGCTGCAATCTTTAGAAGCACAATTGAGGACAGTAAGATTCTGGAACGTTCAGGGTATGCGACTGATCTTAATAAAACGTAACACAACCTACTCCTGGTAATAAATCAGTCCACTGTTGTTCATTGTTCCAAGTGCCACACTTACTCCGATCTTGCCCATCGCGCCAGACGTTCAGTCAACTAGAACGGGCGATGTACAGTACTGTGTGAATCCTGTCAGTCCAACTCGCTAACTGTTGTTATGTGTTTCAGTTTTTGAAATACAGCAGAAATCGACGCCTTTCAACTTTCGGACGCGTACTTGTTGACCTACCTGTTTAGAGACGCTTGTGTTGACTCGCACCCCGGTCTTTGATAGCATATAATATGATCCGAATTTGGGATCGTAAGGAGTGAAATTTTTCATCGCATTACTAACGAAGTCGGCTATATACATTCCGGGTTGTGAGTGGTGGTTTCTGTAAACAAAGTGTAGGAAGAGTCCGCAAGTCCGATCGAGGACGGTGAAGGAGGAACCACCAGCAGTATATCGTCATATTTCCACTCTATTTGATACAACGGGCCGGACTTCATGCACTACGAGATCAGTGTTACTATGATAACTTAGTCGTACGTGAGGGGTTACACCACCAGGCAGAACATCTCGACCAAAATCTAGCTCGAGGACGCATACCGCATAACAAATACTGAGTGGTAGTGGACCAGATTTAGCAACGGTGTGCCGAATTACGCAGCTAACCGTCTTTTGAACCCCAGCTGTAATCACGGGACCGGTTTGTTTGATCATGTATTGACTAGCCTATTAACCCTGTCATTGTGATGGTCACAATGTCTGATTTAGTTCAGAAGGTCACCAAGACGCAAAAATCGTCTTGCCGCACCAAGATCCAGCTTAACCTTAACGGTCGTTTCACCGTGCAATCAACCTTGCAAACAAACAACCGAGCTGTAAGTGAAAGTAAGGCGTCATCAGCAAGACAGCTTCCTTACGGCTTTCACTGCCCCGCATCATTAAGTGCACTCACTTCACAGACAACTCGGCCAAACAACGACAACATTCACGCCACTGAGCTCGATTAGCCGCCATCTCACCTAACGTCTCAAGCCACCGACTCTGTGAGTCGCGAGGGCCCCAGCCCGGGAGACGAACCCGACCTACAGTGACCAACCCCTTCGTGAACGATTTCATTTGTCTACGCCAGGTCATCATCTGTCACCTTGCGCCAGTCAGCCGCAGCGTCGCAAACAGTGCTCGGTGTGGCAAACGACTAGCTGGCATCCTTAGTACATGACCTAACCATCTAAGTCTGTGCAAATGTAGCGACTGAACAAAAGAACTCGTTTGACAATCAGTGCCAAACACCCGCTTCCTAACCTCCTCGTTGCTCACTCGCTGATGCCACCCGATACGAGCGATTGAACGCAGACATCGGTGGTCAAATACCTGGAGACGGTTCACGTCCTCTACTCTGAGCGGCCACGTTTCGCTGCCGTAAAGTAATACAGCCCTCACTGTTGTCTGATATACGCGACCCTTAAGCTTCAGAGAAATACTTCTCCATCGCCAGGAATGTCCCAGATTAGCGATTACTGCTCTACCCTTAGGGATATGCGCTTCCGTTTCATTCCCTACACCTCCGCCGCCGCTGATGCAGCTTCCCAGGTATACAAACCGGTCAACAACCTCCATGACTTCATTATCTAACATTAAATCTACGTAATCACAACAATCTTGCAGAAGCACTTTGCATTTTGAGGCTGCAAAGCGCATTCCGAAGTACTTAGCAGAACGCGAAATAGCGTCCAGCGTTGTTTGTGCTGCTTGGAAAGTGTCAAACAGCAACACCTTGTCATCAACAATCAAGATCAGTCAGTCTTTCACCAGGTAGGAGGTCCACGCCGGCATCTTGTGAGTGCCGCAGACAGTCCTCCATTATTTCGTCTATGACGAAATTGAACAAAAATGGCGAAAGGGGACAGCCTTGACGTACGCCGCTCCTGGTGCTGAAACTGTCAGACAGTTCACCGTAAACCCTAACCTGAGCTGAAGTATGGGAATAAAGCGCCGACAGTATGTTCACATACTTGGTCGGTACACCCCTGCGTTTAAGCGACTCTAAAAGTGTAGATCGATCCACCGAATCGAACGCACCTTTATAGTCGAGAAATATGGCAATTGTTTGCCTACGACTCACATAACGCTAATCCACCCTGTACTATAATTTCTGTGCGCTACGCGGTGTTTGAAAGGTTAGTGAGCTGGTGATGAAAATCATCTTTGGCTGCGTCTGGACTATACTCTGAGGGGCTATATGCCGCGACAACAAGCAGGCAGTGTTTATGATGGGTGACTCAATACGTCACTCGCAAAACAAGCACGATGGGGCAGCGATATGTTGGCACTGTTATGTATCGACCAATCTGGTTAAGAGCCATCATCCGGCTTTGGAATGTAGACCCATTAGTTTTAATACACGACTGTTCATCTTCCGAACGACTTGTGTAGTCGGTATGTGACAACCACGCACCATTACGCGTGCATTACGCTCGGCTGCTGTTAGGTTGACTGAAAGTCACTAAGCTGTCTCGAATGAGTTAAACAGACGGTGAGTTAAACCGTAACTTCTGTGGATATGTTGTAATCTTAATATCTTAGGTTTGCTCGTCTTAAGTGCGTTCTCTTTGGAAATTAAGTCTCCCCATCTTGAGAGTTCATTGCCAATATGCATTTGACCAATTGACCGGAATGCCCGTTCGAGGCTGGTGAATACGGTTCTAACTGCTCGCTTTTCTTCCACAAAAGGTATGGGGGTTGTCCTTTTGAACTGACATCGATGGTTGCATTGTATCTGTCTGCTTAACCGGAAAATGTTGTAACATGATAGACGTTTGCACTGAAAACAACACGTCGATTTTTTCTGGACTGTTTCATCTTAATATTAAACTACGGTTTTCCAGGCAGCGTCAATAGTTGTCGATACCCTCACAAATGTAGTGAAGCCGCAACCTCAACAGCACTATTTTACCTGCAAGTTTTCCTAGCAAGTACTGTGAATAGTCAAACGATCTCGCAATCGGCTAGCTATATCTTTACACTTTTTCATCAGGGTGACATTAGCTCTTAGTAGGTCACTGGCGATGTCGCTCAGCTTCGAATCTTAGATTTCAATCCGGTTGTCGCCACTAGCCCCGTTCGTGTTCTGTTAACTTGCCATTACCTACTCCATGTGCGACCTTGTTTTGCACAGCATTGATAACTGTTCTGTAAACTGGAAACCTAAAATATGCTTCTGTGCTTTCACAGCGCGTTCATTGGAACTTTTCACCTTATGACAGATGCTCTACCAATACACTGTAAATACCTGGTTCAGCCATCGTAGGACGCATTTCTGCTTTCTTGATCAAGCTTGAAAGTAGACATTTTCTAAACATTTAACACTGCTTTTGATTCTGTTACCTACTCAAACGACCCTTTAACAACCCTATTCGTAAGTTTAACAACCGTCCTCCTCAATCGAACCGACGGTTAATGCTGACGTGTTTTCAGACTTCGCAGATTTGGAGAAAATTCCGTTACGGAAAGCACAGTCACTCTAACCACCACAAACTCCAGGAATGAAGGTCTTCATTTAGTTGATTTTATTTGGGTTCATCCGCTTGCTGTTAATCAAACTGCATGCTAACGCCGAACCAGGGTGATTTTCATTATGCTGAACCAGAACAAGTTAATCTAATAATCGGTTTTGCCTGACTTTGTAACCTTGTTTTCCAAGCAGCAGCAGTAGCGGCATCATCATCATTAGACGGTGTTTTATGGAAAACCGTCTTGCTGGATATTTGTGCTTTTTACGATGTCAGCTTACTTCGTTGTGATGCTATCCAACTTGCTGCGTTCTCATCGTCTATCCGCTTGCTTTTGACAGGTGTTCACCGAGGAAAGGGACAGAAATAAGTTTTCACCTATTCGCGTGATGTCTTAAATGCTTCAATTTTCCGTTCTGTATTGGGATTTGATTCACGCGACCGTATACCCCCGTATCTACATATTCTTTTGTTGTTAAAGTTTATGGTTCACTTCTTCAGTTAACGCAGTGCGATGGTATAAGCATCAAATAAGTGAACTGCCATCCCATACTTCGTTATTAATCGCCACTTAAACTGTCTTCCTTACTATCAGCCTGCATGACCTACATTCCATTGACAGTATGTTCCCAGCATCAATTGCTTCATCTGGGATAGTGAACGAATATCGTTCTCAGGTTGGATTACTCGCAGTCTTTAACGATGGACGCTAAGCAATGTACATACACTAGGGAAGAGTAGCAAATCTTGATCTATCCTTCAACCAGAGAATTTTCTCGACAGGATTATCAGTTTGATCGCATCCGTTCAGTTACGTCTTGATGTGCAACACTGCATCAAAGTTTCCTTTGAGTCAGTAATGCTGCGAAATCATCCAGCGCATACTCTCGCACCCAACTATTTTGACCTTTTTTGTTGTGACGCCATTGTAGTTAGGGTACACTAACGGAATTGCAGTTACCGAACTTACTGTGCTGTAATATCTAATGGTATCTCATTATGGCGTTTATCTGTTGTTGTCCTATTATTGTGCTCATATGGAGTTTGCTGTCCAACTCATGTGGTTATGTGACTTCTCGTTCCCCCTTCTGACCTCATTTTATGGTCGACCATTAACGTTGGTTGACTCATTGTTCGTTCCACTACAAACGAACGCATGCTACTTCGATCATTTGCCGAATTGATGAACGCCACTCCTTTGTCGGTCACGTCCGCTCGTCTTTACACTGATCGATGTTCAATTGAACGTTTAAATGCAACTCTCGTGTATATCCTATTCCTACGACTGCTATGGTCACACTACCATTACTATCATCTTTCTCTATCGGAAACCAAACTGGCGTTGGTGGTGATTGGAACGCTGCTGCTCTTGTTCTCGCTACTAAAGCGTGTGACACCGGACACACTGTTCCTACTGTTTGGTAAGGTGGTTTCGTTTTTGTTACCTCTTGTTACTAAACCTCTTTCTCGTGTATCACTTTGGATAAAACCTGGACTTACTCTTTGAAATATCGACTAATCCATCAGCTGCTACCATGCAACCATTGAATTCGTGCTCTTGGATTCGCAGTCCTTTTTATCGATAAAACTAGTCCACTACGGATACGTTAGACCTGTGTTGCTTTTATTGTCTGCTCCTCATTTCGACGGTTCCACGGCACGTTACTGAACGTGAATACATTGCCGGACAAAATCTCGTGTTATATCCAGCTTACCCTGTCAATTTCCGCGTTCCTGTGGTTTACGTCCATCATATTAAACGCTGGTTGCATCTAACTCCACTTCGTCTTCACGGCTGTTGCCTGTCTGGTTGGCTAGCGAACAGTATCTTCACTGTTCTTTCATCGTTAGGCTTCACAGGTTTCACACGATTGTCACTTCTCATGGGCGGGTTACCTTAGTTTTAATTCTCTGCTAATGGTATATGCCTTCCTTTACGCTAACCCGAGTGGTGCATCACTCTGCGTACCCTCTTTGTCAGGCTTTGCTATTTGATTTACCGTCTCTCTAACACCGAATTTACACCTGTAACCTTCCTTCTGGGTTGGGTTGGTGTTTAGTAACTGTATGTAATATTTTCATCAAAGTACTTTTGTCGCCGGAGTTTGGTGGTTCTCCAGAACCATACTTCACTTATTGCAATAATGTCTGCCGATGAAAGATGGTGCAGTCGGCTTTGCTTAACGACTGAAGCCACCAGAATTGAGCTCTTTTTTATTCCTTTCGCACGTATCCACCCGATTTGTTTTTAAATTTCTCATTCTCTGTTCATGATTCTATTACCTCTCCATACGTTTCATATGTTGAGCGAATGAGCAGTTGCTTTTGTTTTCGGTAGTCTTTGGATGCACTTTGATATCCAGTGTTGTTTATTATTCCTCTTGAACTGATTTATTCTTCCGGTGTTTTTATTGGTACGCTTATTTCATTTACAACTGTGTAGGTGTTTACGGTGATGTGCAACGCGTGAAGATTTTGCACAACAAGAAAGACAGTGCAATGGTTCAGTTGGCCGACTGCCTTCAGGCACAAGCTGGTAAGCTTTCTGTAAATCGGATCTCAGCTGTTTTGTGCTTCTGTGCCTTGAACGTATACTGTTCCACTGCTACCTTTAGAATTCGTTTGTATGATTTTTGTTCATTTTTTGATTATTTGCCTTGTAGCCTTATTTAAGATTGTTCATCAACACCACTCCAATGGTCGGTACGCATGCTTCGCTGACAAACAGCTGTGGCATCATACATTAGTTTAGAAAGAGGAGTATGTCATGTTCAAACCGTTCAAACATATGGGTACTTACACCTTACAAACGAACAGTCAAATCGCCATTAAGGCTAGGAGAGCTTCTATTCCTTGCTCATGCATTCCACAGACAACGTGGTCCGACAGTAACGTCCATACTACAGCTTGTTTAGTTGCCGCCATCCTTGCAGTCTCCATTCACGGATCGTATGGATCGCGGGATCAGAATTTGTGAAACAAACACGATCTACAATGATTCACCTACTAATAGTCATGGGGTCCTCTGCTCCGGGTATTTCACACCAGTTGACTGCCTTCGACGACTCGTGGTCAGCTTTTTGGACGATGATTACGGTTCCTCGATTAATTGTGTAGTCGTATATTGCATATGAAGTGATTAGACCCACCCCCCCGGCTACCCGGTGTCCACGCTTTAAAGCCAATAGGGCTAACTGTTTTAGCACAATGATCACAGTTATTCGTACCACTATTCCTATTCCGTTGTGATGTATGCAGCCCCGAGCATTGCGTTGCGATATGCTGTTTTCTGCTAGTTAGTAGGCATCATTTTTTGGTGCACATCCATCATAAGGTCACATGTAGAACATCACGCACAAAGTTCATACTTTTGTCATATTTCGAAGGTTGTTTGTGGTCAATGTGTTGATCTATTAGTGTTGTATATCAAACTTGTTTCTTGATTCGAGCCCGGTTCTCCTACACAACCCGTGTTCATTTTTGCTTCGCGACACTACAACTTTGCGTGTACACTAGTTAAGCTTCCGACTTAGCTACTGGTGCGTCGCTGTTAATGACGATTTGTCACACTATTAACCGCGTTACTTACTGTTTAGACTGGTTAACTAACTTAGTACTTGGCGCCTACGTTACTTATCTTAATCACCTGTTGCACATTTCTCTGGAGATTCGACATCAGATTAAAGCTTTCGCTACATCGTTCTTATATTGGACACAACATACAGGTCAATTCTTGTTAAACATTCTCCCTCCCAACGGCCTACCTGCATTCATGCCATATCCAGCTTCTTCCACTTAGTCTTTTTCCGTTAATTTTCAACTATCTTAGTAACGTTTTCTTCTAGGATATTCCACGTCACTGTTGAGGTGAGCGGCAGCCCGAGGCCTTAGTACCTTCTAGCCAGATCTACGACTGTTTTGATGATGATCATATCCCAACGCATACGATGTCTCATAGATAATAGTGGAGCTAAGTTTGTAAACTATTTTCGGTGGTGTGGTTTTCAGTTTCGGGAATTCTCGTGCGCTGTTTTTAACAATTGTAGGTGTTTACGTGGACCTCATCGAACTCGTTTGTTCTAAGCTATTTGTTTTTCTGTGCCGATAAATTTAGTTTAGCTACTCTGTTTTATAGTATCTTTGCTCTCTTCCACCCACAGCTTGCAACTTTTTGGATAAATGTCCGCTTTACGGCAAATCAATCCGTTGCACTGTGTCTAAAAACATGACGGTCACTATTCCAGTGCCTGGCAAAGACGACTCTGAAGCTAGCGCAGAAAATATTAATCAGTTGAATCGAGAATATGTGGGACATCGTTTGCACCGATTCCGGAGGGGAAACCCACGAAATATACAGAACTTGTGTCCACCAGGCAAAGTGTTACATATCACCAATCTACCCGCCGATGTTTCGGAAGAAGATATCACCGACGCTTTCATACGCATATCTGGATGTCATGTCGATAACATTAAGTTGTTCAAGTGAGTTACCTTATTGTTTTTAGCCCATTGATACGGTACATTTGGGATAGTGAATGTTTTTAGGGCCTCAGTGATAATTACATAAAATCCAATTTAGACCTGTCGTGCCCCTAGTATGAGCTGAAAATACAGGTTTCACTCAGGAGTGAGTGGATGCTGAACTCTGGAAAACTACCGACAGATGCGTAAATCCTTATACTGTTTCATGGGCACTATTACGAATATACTTACTGCACATTTTAGCAAAAGTTTGTTTCGTGTTGATCAGTACCTCGATTTTCCATTTCTGAATCCACACAGGTCCGCTAAACCCAGAGCGCTTGTTCAGTTGGCCGACGTGGAGAAAGCAATAACGGCGTTGCTTGTGAGTGTTTGTTGTAACATATTTTGTCGCCACTTTTGAGGCTGTGTTCTACTATGCCTGTTGTATCGTATCTACCTTGTGACTTATCCTAAACAACTGGTTTTCTTCGTTAGTAAAGTTATGTTTTGATAAGTTATTTTCGACGCTTATTCATGCGATGTGAATTTTCCTAGGGGGGGGGAGGTTGCGATTTTAAAGTTTTCGTCGTTCGGACTTAGGAAGTGGTCCTCGTATCAATCAACCAACAGGCCTACTGTTGGGTCAACTGTATAAACACCTAGAAATCGAAGTCATCTAGGTGTTTTATAGTTCGAGTGATTATATGACGAGTTACTTCTCCAATGCAGACGAGGTTGTATGGATTGACGCTACCACACCATTGCAGTCCTTAGCGATGTGCACTTTCTTAAATGATTGTTTCAATTTCACTGTTGGTACGTAAAGTAACAAGTCAAAAAGATTTCATGGTTGTTCTGGTAGCCGTAGGTGCATTAAAGTTGATTGCGAAGATAAATTTGAGCTGGTACAATAACATTATTGGCGTTTCCACTCCGTTTACCTGTTTCTTGAGTTTTCTTTCCATGGTGTCGTTTCAACTGGCAAATAATCCTTTATTTCTTCCTTGTGACGCACTTCGACAAGGCGATGCACGATTACGAACTGGAAACCAACTTTCGGATGTGCATTAGTTTCAGCAAAACACCAATTCGCCCATAAGGCACGCACCCGTTGAAACAAGTTACGTTTGCTCATTCCGGTCTGCATTCGTGGAACCAAATGACCTCATCATCTGCGTTATCAAATACATGTGCCCAAGTATTCGTTTTTATTGTCCATGCTCCCCCTCGTCATCTTTTATGTGCGTTTCTCTAAATAAAATAAGCGATCAAATATATTGGTGTTATTCCCCACCACACGTATATGGTTTTAACTCAGGTGATTGGTTCGGTTATTGTAAGCCTTTGAATCGTTTACTTCCTCCTGGTATTCCTGCTTCTTCCTGGCAGTAAATCTTGGTCTCAAATTTCCGTTGCAACCTCTGTGGATGGCTACCGTTGCAAGGAGCCTACATTTGTTTTTCGAGTGATAGTCGATTCATGTATATCATTTTCATCGCGCTGGACAAATGGTCTTACTTGTAATACCCTTCACGAGTCGTTAGGGTTTTAGTCGATAGTTATTCTTGATAATCCTAATACGGACTTGCAAAACCTCATCCAGCCTCTGCGTTTGTTGACCCCTGCTCGTCAGCTTGGTTGGTTGCTTCGGCCTGCGACGAGACTAGGTTTTTCTCAATGTTCGTCCATTTTTTGCTCCCATACTGCGCATTTTGGTAAGGTCAAATAGTGGTGAACTATTTATCCACATTGTTCCCTCACAACTAATATTAGCAGGACAGACGCATTTTGGTCGAATGTTAATTATGGAGCCACCAGTAACTGTTTGCAAGTACCACCGTCTTTTATTGTGCGCCGTAAGACTTTTGTCAGTGTTAAAAATTGTCATCTTCGGGGGTTGGTTGTTTATCGATAACCTAGACCACCCATAATCTGGGTTCTGTGGTTGCAGAAGTGAGTTTTCCACCACGTCCATAAACCGTATCAGCAAGCGTCATCCGATCCCATTCGTCTTTGTAAATGATGATCGTCGAGAATTTAAACGCGTTGACCAAAAGCGCGTGCAAGGACCGTAAACATCACTTGATCAAACAATCGAAAGAACCTTTTTATTCGGGGATGGTAGAAACCTATTTTCTCTCATACGTGGGTGCGCTGGTTGGCTGATGTGTCGATGTATTTGGGGCCATGAGTGTAGATTTTTCACTTATCAGCCAATTGTGCCGATTTGATAGGTGGACTTAGGGTTTTGAGGAACATTTCAGGTGACCTCAATCAGACTATAGACTCCAGAGAGAAAGTTATTTCATCCCAGTCAGCTCTGTCAGAGGCGGCGGTAACTCCAGAATTGTATTTGTTGAGGCGTAATAAGGCTTCCGAACCAGATCTCCCTTCTCTTAAAAGATGGGGGTATTTATATCAGAATTAACAAAACTTCTTGGCTGTTCGGGAAACCGAGGGTTTCTTTTGATTGGTGTTAATCAGTAGTAATTCCCGTTTACAAAACGGGGCTTGAAGTCTTTGTGACAGCCGTTAAACAGTCGGTGACTCTAACGTCGAAGTCCCGCTGGCCTGACTATATCGGCTCATTAAGCCTTGAAGAAGTCGGGATGCGTGAAGAACTGACCGGATTCTGCTCCGGCTGAGGGCGTTTTGATCGTGTTATGTTGGATTATGGTGCATCGATCTTTCTTATTAGATCGGAAGGTTGCCTTTGATACAGTTGCTTGTAACTCTCTGAAACAGCGATGACGTTTACATAGGCAGAACAGACCGACAGCTATCTCAGCGAGTAGCAGAACACGTCCCGAACTGGTTAAAACAACTCATGACACAATCTGAAACCGGTGAATCCGTCACTCGAAGCCCCGCATCATCGATTGCCAGACACCTCATGATAACAGGTCACCAGGTTGACCCAGTTAAATCATTCAAAATATTGTTACATCAACAGAACCCGAAGCTACTGGCCTTTAGCGAAGCCATGTTGATCAGAACTCACCAGCCGGTGCTATGTGCACAAAAGTGGTTGAAGCAACCCATAGGGTTGCCTTGGTGGTGATGACGTAACACGTGGTGTGACTGTATGCGTGTCCATACCCTGTCTATCTCTATTTGTGTGTCATATATAACTCGCATGTTTTACGTTTGCGACTGATGAGAGTAAACGAAATGTTAACATATCGCAACATATGTCTTCTTTCTGCATTGATGAAGTTATTGACATTGGTTGCATGTTCGCGACCTCTCTTTGGTTTGACCATCCGTGGTCACATGAAATTTCCGGTAGCTTGCTAGCTGGTTGGTCGTGCCACGCTTTACATACAGCTCACTTCCCCGGTCTACTTCGTTATCCATTAGTCGGTTTTTTGGTGTAATCATTAATGAGAATCGGTACGGTTCTAGACGTAGAAACGTTCCAATCCTCTGCATGCTGATAGTTGAAAAACATGCTGATACAGCCACTAAGTTGTCTTGATAACTGTTGTTTCCAACTGATTGGAGAGTTTTCGAAAGCCAACGTATGCAGTTCGCTCGGCACACGCTACTTTGGACAACTAATCGCAGGCGATTACTTTCGACAAATTTTAGATACCTCCCGTTAGCAGGCACAAAACTGGAAATTAATCACCGTTTTCAACACCACCATGCGTTTTCACAATCCATGACGCCTGATGGTTGACGAGGCCACGGTAGTCATTTGTGTTAGACCCGTTTTTGCTCTACACAGTTTTTTATTTCAAACTAGTTCGTCACAGTTCTCGTGCAGCTGCCACGTACTGGGCTACCAGATCCGAAAAACGAGAACATCGGTGGTCTGTGCGGCATTATGCCATCACAATTACTTAGAAAGTCACCCTTTTTGTAGACGAACGACAGTATCTGTGATTGCTACTGGATTTTCAGTAGTTTGTTCGCAGGTTCGTGTTTGGAGCCCCAAGTCACTCGGATCCAGTCCGTTTGTCAGTTTCGACATCCGGTGGGCGTCCGTTGATCTGAAACAGTTGTTGAATATTGGGAGTAGCATTGTCCTTGGATGTGAAGGGAGTACCAGGAACAAAAAATAATAGTCCAACAACTTCTAAGTAAATGAGAATCTAATAACACTTTGAAACGGTCCCTAGAAGAGCAGCTAACAACCTCTAATGGAAGGTCGTTCCAGTGGTTGATAACCCTGTAAGAGAACTGTTGCCTAAGGAAGGTTCGGGGTCGAAGCTTATAGGAGCTTCTTGTTGTGACCCCTTCAACTGTTATCAGCTACCGGGATAAATGATTGTTACACAAGTCCTGCAAAAAAGAATTGTATAAGGATTAAGTCACCGCGGAGTCTTCGAAACTCAAGTGGGTAAAGATCAAGAATTTCAAGACGAGACTCGTAGGAGAAATGCCGCAAGCCAGTGACCATTTTAGTGGCTACTCGCTGGACACGTTCAATGATGAGTATGTCTTTCTCTAACGATTTGATTAGCATAATCAACCAGTGTTCTTAAACAGACCCGGTGAAGCGTTTGAAAGACATGCCTGTGTATGTGAGGAAAAGCTCTTGTTATCATCCAGAGTCCCGTCTTCCTTTTTGGCAGCTATCTGGTGGTGATAAAAGAGATGACAGCCAGATCCCTAGGTCTTCTTTAGGATCAACTTTCGCGACATCTATTAGGTGACAGGCGTCTTGCGTTCGAGATTGGTTTGTTCGTTGTCATGTTCGTTGACCTTGCCACAAGCAACTCGGTTGTTCAGATTGGACACTCGTTCAACCAACTTATTTTATCACCACCACTGTATCATGCGAGTCGGCCGTTTTCACTTTGATGCCCGTAACCCTTGTTAACCTACTCTGGGCAACGCAGAGACACTGGGTGACAGCGTTCTTCCGAACTAAGAGTTTCAACAACAGTCATTTAAAGGGAAACAACGCGGACAAAGATGAGATAAAGTCCCAGTAAGTCATGAACATACATCTTACACAGACAAAACTGAAGTGGCTAACAACACGGTAACACGTTTTGTTACACAATTCAAATTCGGTATTTGCGCTTGCTAGTTTCGACTGCGTCTTATACCTCCTGCAAGCAAGTTTGGCTTGGCCTCTGATTAGTCGATGCCGGTTGACTGCAATTCCACTTGCAGCAGCCAGTGCTTAAATTCTGATGGGCTGAAGTCTCCCCAATGAGGAAACCGCCGCAGTCCAATTTAATTACAGCAGCGACCGGTGTTAAATATATATTAGCTTTTTCTTCTCGGCCTATTGCTGTCAGGTTGAAATCAAACGTTTAATTTATCAAACTTGATCGCGTATTTTGGCTACCTTCACTTCAGAGTGAAGCCATTCTTGCCGTAGCGGTGAGTGTAGTCACGGCTATGATGCAGTTGGTAGTCGACCGTATATGTACTTCATTTATTCGGATTAAACCGACGTCAATCAGATAAACGAAAATTTCGCTTGAAACTATTTTCCACAATTCAATGTCCAAATGAAAATGATTGATAGGCACGGTATCATCATACCACGTCAGAAATAGACAACAGTTTCGGGGATTACTTTCATCAAATGGGGATATAGTCACCGCTGAATACCACAGTGCATAAAATAACTGACAGTCGTGTTTTGCATCATCTTCAACAGAATTAGTCGAAACATAGGACGCTACTTTTGCTTTCAGGATTACATAAAGAATAATAGGATTGAGCCAACTGTTATTGTTGAATCTTAACAAATAGATTCGACTTTGCCAACTGGATGATGCATAGTCGTTGGTCCCAAGAAAGCCGCAACACGGTATACAACTGGTTTCTTGCACCACAGAGAGAAAGGTTGCAAACCTGTCAGATCTCGTTTAACTGTGGCAGGCCAGGTCTAGAAGAAATTATGGTTAGTAAGGACTAGTGACAAAAAGAAATATAAACAGGGAAATCACATTAATATCACTCGGTGGCTCAATGGTTTGATGTCAAAGGTAGAGAGCAGTGCTTTTGAAGTTTCCGTATCTCAGCGCAACGAATCAAAATATTGGGGAAAATGAACCTGGACATCGAAACAGATACAATATCTGAATTTCGAAAATAGCAGTCGATCCAAATGAACTTGAAAAGCAGACAGAAAATCCACGGAGATAGTTGTAGTACTTGGGATTAGGGACTTCGAATTGCCCTGGAAATCGTACTTGAAATGGAATCTCCAGCGCAATTAATACGAAGATCTCGTAATTCTTGCAGTAGGAAGTTTTTATTCACGAGACAAGAAGCCGAATTTATGGATGTACAACAGTATTAAAGAAATCACAGTCTGTCATTGGCTGATCGTATTGGCACATACAAAGTCACAAACTGTAAGTTAATTGGTGCAATACAGAACAAAGAAATTAGCGAATAACGGAAGGCGTAACATTGACTGTTCGTCCAATCCTGATGTAGTATCTTTACCGCGGCGTTTCGATTGGCTCCTTACTTTTGTGTCGGGGTTTGGATAAGTGGTGAATCGAGTAAGTTTTCTCCAAAATAATACAGACAAAGGATTTCAAGTTTGACAAATGCAATAGGAGAAAAGCTGTACAAACATTTTAATCGACTGTGCCGATTCTCTAATTTAAGCGCATGATCCCGCAAATCAGTATTCGCAGAGATGCCAAATATGGATGGTTGGAGTACTAAGCACTAGAAAACTGAACAACAAATAATGCCACAGTTTTGAAAACTCTACAGGGTATATACTAATTTCATCAGGTCTTCCGTCGTAGGACTTCATGTGTATTGCTAAAATAGCCTTTGTGGTTTTTCGTTGAACAGCTACAAGAAGAGCCTTATCCTTCCGAATATAAGGGAGTCCAATCCCGATGTCGTTCTCAAGATGAGGTGGAACAATTCTGTTATACAGAAGCTGAAAACCTGTCGGCTGAAACTTGCAAGAGGGCCACCTGGGGTGAGCCACATTCTGTTGGCTTTCTTGGCATTAACTTCTGTGTTAAGTGAAGTGAGTGTTGGTGACGACTGTCCCGAAGTCTCTCTCTCAATAGATACGGACTGAAGGATATTACCAGTAAGATGGTAAGCAGTGTTAGGAGTGCGCCGAATGTACACAAGCTTGCACACCTCGATGTTAAAATTCAAAATGTCGGCGTGGCGACTTTAATTCATAACAGAACAATGTATCCTATTGTTGTTTTACTGCACGAAAACATACATAATAGTTAAATTACGACCTCCTCGGCTACCATGCTGCGTGATTATTACTGCGTAGAACCTAGCTCTGGGCAGAGCTAATTACACTTCCGACTATTATTATGTATTCCCAACTACCACAGTTAATCAGAGGTCAAGCAAACAGGATGTTTAGGTTGAGTTGCAGAAGAGCCAAATTATCGGGAGTTTTAATATTATGTCAGAGGTTGAAATCATTCGCGAGTAGCAACAGAGAAGTACGCGAGCAAGTTATATCGTTTGTATGGATTCTGGAGAGAAGAGTTTCGGGAATTTAATCCTGAAGAACTCCATTACTGCCCCCAATAGGAGTCGCAGAAACAGGAGTTTACTCAAACACATTAACAATAGTTGGTCATATAAGACTGTAACTACCTAATCGGTTTGCTATGAACGTCAGAGTTGCGTAATTGATCGAACAACACGGTATAGTTTACTCGATCGAACGCCTCAGCGAAATCCAGATACGCAACATTCACTCTTATGCTTTGACTTGCTGACTGCGTCTGATGTTCAGTGGCCAACAAGAGGTGTGCTTCACATAGGCACCCTTTCCGAAGGCTACGCTGGATATTGGGAATGAAGTTCTAACAATAAAAAACAGCATCTTACACCAGCGCTTCATGCACTTTGGACGCACTGGTAAGAACATTGATTGGTCCAAAATTGGCTGGAAGATTAGGGCAACCACCGTTAAGAATTAAAGTTAGGTTGTTCACTTTTCTAATCGTAAGAACGACACACCGTTCGAGCGACTTAATGAACAACATGCTCAGAGGTGGTATTTAGACTGTAATCATCAAAAATCTGTGAAACTCAGTGCAAGCTATGGGCGTTGCTCAGTCGGTTCAATGTAGTCCGTGGTTTCGACTCAACTGAGAAGTGGCTCATCGCGGAATTATCGATTGGAGTTAACAAGATAGTTGCTAACGATCAGGCACTCCGAACGCTTCACACAAGGTTGCGGTTGGGCGCTCAGATATGATGGATCGGTCACGCATGTTGTGAAGTTACTGGCGTTGCGGTTAACACGCTGGTCTCATAACCACGAGGGTTGGGGCACAAATTTCGGTTCAGACAGGAATATGCTCTACTAAGGAGTTCCAATAAGGGTGAAACTCGAGTGCAGTGCCCCTCACAAAATGGGCCGCTAGGAAGGCCTATCTGATTGTAACGACCGCAGTCTAATATGGATGGTGTTCGATTTGGAATGAAAAAATCTCAAAAATGCAGGGCAGTCGTCGAGCAAATCCAAGCAAGACGACAGAAGAAATGCAATTCGACCCAAGGGGGCTGTCCTTGAGGTTTCGCAGCCTGGTTAGTACAGCTGGTGGAGACATGTCCATCATACTTATAACCCCTGGAAGGGAGACCGTTGAAAGGTTTTTCAGCTTTATGAAAGATGGTGTGAAGTTGTGAGCGGGTACATCGGCTTATTCAGCGATGGTCCTGGTAGATCCGGACAAGCCCATTAGCAGCAGAACATGGGCTTCTGCTTTGTTAGTGGAAGGTATGAAAGAGTTGAAGACATATCGACTCCTGAGCCGTTGTTGATAGCGGAAGCGGTCTTTCTGAATGTGAACTTTGTGTCATTTTCGAATGCAGGCATCGAAATCCAGATCGCACTCAGTAACAGATATCTTGTAGGCCATCCAAACTTTCCTTCACTGTTGATCATTGGGTTTATACAGCATCAACGTTGACGTGCAACATTCCGCGACAGCCGTAGATAAGAGTGTGCTAGCTTCTGTAGCCCTATTGACGGCGTCAGAAGGCTTTAATCACAAATCTTCAACAGAACAGGATAGGCCAAGTTTTTCCCGAGTCACATACAAGAGATGGGAAGGTTGACATTGTGCATTCATACGCCTGAAATTTCTGTGATCGGTGCTTACTGGGCGAGTGAGTTTACTGCTTCAGATGTTTTTAAACATGATGGTAACATTTACACTTGATCCTAGGTAGGGAGAAGTTATTTCAGGGTCACCGACCATTAAATTCTCACTGGTAAGAACGTATTTCTGCCGAGATAAGGATTGACCGTTTTGGCACCATGTGTAGTCTGATGTGTTCCGTTAGACCCAGGAAAACCATTAAGTTGGATAATTTTGTAGTCACTGTATCCTCGGAGACCGCACAAGAGCCAGTAGAGGAAGTAAATCCGGGTAACCTAATGTCACCCATCATAATGATTTTACAATATCCTAATGAAACCACTCGTTAAAGCCGATGATGGTTAGTTCGTCAGGAACAAGGTCGGAAAACGAAGGACGACAGAGTACACCAACTAGCCAATTGCCCGAGTTTTTTAGTCTTATGAAGCGCCAGATGGACTCCGATATTGCAGATAATACTGGATCTTCAAGCTAAATGTCATGTTGTGAAATGTTAGCATAAAAAGCTCCATCGCCATCTTTGTGAGTTCTATCGATATAAAATGGAAGCATGTTCTTGATTTGTAGGTCAGATTCTAAATGAAAGACACAGTCACGATTGAGTGTATGCGACAAGGAATAACTCTGAGGAAAGTCACAGTTCTTTTCGTTCGTTCAGCTTTTTAGCCACACTTTCAGTAGTAGTGTACAAACATTTTTGAAAAGTCAGTAACAAAACGGTCAACAGGAGTCGGGTCAGACAAAGAATTTCCGGTTTATTTGGCAGATGGTTTATTTGCCACCAACTCTCTGGGGTCCACTGAGACCGGTGCTTGTGTTCTGACTGAATAGCATTACTGGATACCTGAATATTAGTCGGTGAAACTCGGAAGCTACCGGCGTCACTCAAGAAATCTGATTTGCGTTTCTCGCTTTCCTCTCGATCGATCTTGGTGAAGTGATATTCTTTCGGAAACGAAACCACTTCAATGCCGGAAGCCTCCTAGGGTATGCGAGTTATTGTGATCGAGAAAGGAGTTAGGTGGCCGGGCATTTGATCGGATCTTAAAAATTGTCAAAACGTCGATGGAGAATCCTACTTTATACCATTGGAGGATTAGTACGCTTATCTAATTGGGACAAAACACTCGTCCGTTAAGTTTCTAAAATACTAGTAGGTGCTTGTTGATTGCAACTGCGTGTGTCCTCACAGCAACTACAGAAACTACCCAATAATACATCACACCCAACTTGTCGGGGCTGGTGCACAAACCCCCACCCCTTCAAGCAAACACATTACATTCATAATATCTCGATACTTTGTTTGTGCGTTTGTATTCATAAGTGATTGTTTATAAGAGAACGTTCTAAACTAAAAACTGGTCAAGATACGAAAAGACTGTTCGGGACCCCAAACTTATTCGGCTCATTCCAATAGTTGTCCGGATACGCAGTGGTTAACGGTAATGTACTTGATAGGGTGCGAATGAAGTATGCTGTTCGGCTATGCCTATACCTCTGGCTATCACACGGTCACTGCTGACTAGTACCTCCACTTACCAGAACTTCTGGACAAGACGGCGACAGACTATCTTCCGTTAAGAAGTATGTACTTCACATATTTGCACAAATGCGTCAGATTATTCAGTCGCTAATCCTTCGATGAAGTGACAAGACCACGTAAAATATTTGCACCTTCTATCTAATGAAACCACTTTTGTGTACAAGGGAGAAAATCAGTCATATGGTGTTAGTCCCGAATGAGGCTTTCGTCTTCCACAGGTAGATTCAACATTCACGGTGATACCCCTATGTCTTTTATTGCCTGCACACGGAATCGTTCAGTGTAGCGAACAAAATGGGCACATTGTTTTCATGTGACACCACAAACTACTTGTTCCGGAATACGCATATGCCATTCCTGCTGGTTCAGTATTTGGTCAAGACCACCACTTATCGACACATCGTAATGAACTCGCAATTACTGCTCCACCCCCGCCTTCAATGTAATCCGGACGTTCCAAATTGGGTTCAGCATGGGCGAATACGGTGCTAGTCACAATGGCTATCCTCCTCGATAGGTATCCTCGGAAAAGACGCTTTTCAAACCAGTATGACAAGGAACACTACGACAGATGACCACTCTTGTCAACGTAGCTGCGACGAACTCCATTTCATCAATCAGAGAACGAAACTGCTGTCTACAATCGTTATTATCGTAGGCATTCCGGTCGTAATGAAGCTTTCTGTCATTGCTTCAATCAAACGCAAATTTCAGCCTCTGCCGTTTGGGAGGAAAATGCCCGCTTCCGTTCTCCTCAAAGAGTATCCGTCGAATTTGTACAAAATAAGTTGAAGTTAGTCTCACTAATCCAGCAGAGTCTTGAAGCTCGCACGGCACTTCAACAATTGATAGACAGAAAATCGTCATACCCCTTGGTTCTCATTGGTTTTCTTACTGATGGAAATTTGACACAGCTTCTTCCCAGTGATGAACCGTCCATTTAGATATCGGCTGACAGTAGTCACCAACTCTGCTTCCCCCAAAATTTTGAAACTTGTGTGTTATCGTCGGGTTGGTGGGGAGCTACTCAGCATCATGTCAATGTCTGATTCACTCAAGGTTTCACTTCTATGTACTCTGCGGTGTTTCGCTTTGGAGCTAATACAATCGGTATGGAGACACTTCTCCTCGGTCCCGTAAACGACTCCATTTAGGTGAACCACCATACTGGAATCTTTTCCTTTCTTGAAAGCCCCGATAACGTCCCTTCACCTATCGCGACCGACACGGCAGTACTTGCGTCCGTCGCACACGACCGGCTTTTAGAGCACCCAAATACGTTTACGAAGCTGCTTGACTGCATCAATGGTGTGAGCCACAGGGAGATTGATGACGTTCACTGGGTTGAGGTCTCTCCTCCCTATAGACTAGACCCCATATCCCGAATGAACTACAAAACGGCCCCGACAACTCAAATCTATTGCACCAGCCAATGCGTGCAGTTGTAATAAAACAAAGTCCAGAAAAACGACTTGACTAGGCCAATCATAAACCGCCTTTGTAGCCCGAGAATGCGATGGAAAAATTCTACTACCTGAAGCAAAAGGCTTTCACACAGATGATCCTTTCTTTTACCTAAAAACGAAACCAATGTGGAAAATGTTACAGAAAAATCACCCTACTTAGAACCAGGCTCTAGGACGCCTTACCGTTGGCAACCGCCATGAAAGACTTACCTAGCCCTGCTTGGAAATAAAGGCGAGCATCATAACAGGTGCGTTCAACTGAGGCACATCTGTTCCTGCGATGGTATCTCACATTTTCGTCAATAATGTGCGATGGCTACCAGAATCAAATACTGTCAAGGATCTAGGTTACAAACCTCTGCTTGTCAGCCACGGTATTCTTCCCTCTATCAACAAGGACAGCAGACGAGAATGTTGCCTGACAGGGCCATGCTGCAGCGCTGCGCAAATCCCGTACTTCTTCGCATGATGCCCCAATTTTTTTATTGATGCGTTCCAGGATTTTCGACGTTACATGAGGCCTATTGGCCAGTAGTTTACAGCTACCTTCCGTTCACTCACTTCATGATTCAATGTGACTATGTCACTCCAGTTCCCCGGTAATCTTTCTTCAGCCAGAGACAATGGATTGTTCAGTATGAGGGAACACCAGGACCTTCGCTAGTGATTATGAGGTAGTAAGATTCATGCTGTCAGATATCGACGCTTAACCTGAATCCAGCCGCATTAATTGGTCCTTTGGTTTGCACGCTGAACATGGTGATTCACTGATTGTTGGCTGATCGTTTACTTTTTAGTTGTAGTTGAATTGCTAGTATCTGTTGTGGGTAACCTTTGAGAAAAACCTCTAAAATGTCCTACCCTTTCGCCGGTTGTTCGATATTTCCTTTCATTCATTTCAACACAACCAGCGGCCAGCCCTGAGAATACCTCAGACTGAACGTAGGTAAATTAAGCTTCGGTGTCGGAGTTAACCGGCCTGGCCCAGTTCCTCCTGTATACTGGCCGACAGTCCACAGAGACTACGGTAGCTGTAAGCCGCAATTGTTTGAAGTCTAGAAACTTTTAGTAACTTCTTGTAAATTCAAATCTCTCCTAAACTACAGTTGTAGTTTTCTAGGCCCAACTGGCGCTTCTTTGTTACCGTGTCTGAACGCCGTGGCGCTTGGACCTATTATGATGGGCGTATTCGTCAACAAGGATTTAATGACACGCTTTAGACAACTCTCAGCTGTCGGCCAAGCTCACTTCTTCTTCGACTTCTCACTTGTCCATGGCAGAATGTTTATTTTCTGTGCTTGCTGTACTATTGCGGCCTTTCTACAGGTGAAACGCCATTTATCTGGCGATTTTGAGTTCGTGGTTGCTATGGTTAACCTAATGAACTATGAGTATGACTTACACGTACACATGTGATGTCGGTGTATCGACTTCTGAAGTTCAGTCATATGAAAATCCGACCTGACTCCTTCCCCCAAATACTTACCTTTGTATATTCTACTTCTCCTGTTTCTGGTCGTTAATTGGATCTTGATGGAGATGTTTTTATTTTATCGCGTCAATCGGATTGTTGTGCGAATGGCTAGTTACCAGTTAATGTAATTTGCTTGGGTGGTGCGTGCAGAACAGACAATCAATAGTGAAAACGGAACGGAGCTCAACGCGATTAGCCGAGCACGAGGCCAGGCTCGCAGTATACCCTGCCTGTTTTGCGGTGGACACCATGAACGACAGAAAGAGAAATGTCCGGCGTTTGGAAAAACTCGCGTGAAGTGTCGGAAGATGGACCATTTCGTCAGGCAACGCAAGTCACCATCCGTCAGACTGATCAGTGAGGAGGCAGAGGTCCAACAAATGCTGAATGGCGTTCGAGATGCACTTGGATCAAGAGGAAGATATACATAACTTGTTGTTGAAGACTAACGGTGGCGATGTCAGTGGATTCGGACGCATTCCGTCGATGTTATACCGACAGGATATCTTCGAGCATCAGTCGTGGAGCCGTCCAGTAAGCAACTGTCAATGTAAAATGGATAAAAAATGCAAACGTTGGAAAAGCGTATGCCGATCAAAAATCGGAAGAATGCGAATCTTCTGTTCAA
>LOND01002306.1:5013-34857 GCA_014220965.1 Paragonimus kellicotti
ATATAAGAAACGTATGTATTATTAAATCAAAACGTTTTCAATATACGCATTACACTAATGAGATGGAAGACCTATGAATGAATGCGTTTTTGATTGTTCATTTCCATGCTGGACTTCATACCGAAGTTATAATACTCACAGAAAAAAAGACTGGACTCCCTACAGGGCTCTGTTCGTCACAATCCGAAGACAACACGGTCACAAACTAGATCATATTTAAAGGGTTTGTGACCAATCAGAAAACAAGGACAGAAGTGGACCAGACAAAGATCCAGACAGTACAGTGATGTCCCAATTAAAGGACGAGCGTGTAGGCGGGGTGCCAGAAATTGGCACAAGGCTGAGAACGCTTGTGAAGGGCGGAGTGGCACATGACCGTGCCGACTATGAAGGTCACTTTGAACAGAATGAGATAGGCCTTTCCAAAGGCAAATGAAACGGTATTTTCGGGGAATTGGGTTCTTCCTCGACACTGTATTCCTGTTGTCTGCTCCAGAGCGCCCACAGAATTACAACATGGTAGATGTGAGTCCAGAATAAGGTATGGAAGACCAGGTATACTACACTGAATGTTGTCAATGTACACGTCAGTAGTGAAATACCTTTGAGTCAATGTCAAAATTACTTATAATCACTCTCTAGTTAGAACGCCTAACGAACTGTAAATGTTTCCCCGGTTTGAATATGGCTGACAGTTATGCAGCTGTCGCAGTCGGTCAGAAATTTTCCAATTTCAGTGTTTTTTGGCATTGTGTCGACATTTTATATTGACCGTGTGTTCTGATGGGACACGTTAACTAACATTCTATCCTACCATATGGTCTGTGTCGAAGCTCGTGGAAGTTTGGTTCTCCGTTTGCTTCCACGTGAAACAAGACACGATACATTGTGTAGGTGGAAAAAAGAAGAGCAAAAAGGTCAGGTAGTTCATAAAGAAAACAAGAAGTTATGGATTGTGATGTGGAAGCAAATCATTTATTTTCATCAGCCGATGGAATAAAATAACCATGTGAGTAGGTTTAACAAATGGCCACAACATAACGAATGACCGCACGTCACATAGGCACATAGAAAGGTAGGACAAACACTTTCATTGCCACAACAGTGGGATTAAACGTGCTGGCAATCTTTACCAATAGAAGGTCAATGTGTGAGGCTTGAGTAACATCGTTCGGGAAAAGGAGAACTGTTGTGTTCGTATAAGTATGCTATCAGCAGTACGCTTTACAGGCTGACGCGTACACAACATTGCCTCCGTCTTAACTCAAAAGTCGGGCCTACACCGTGGCTTGTGGTCTGTGGCAGGTGACGGGCTGGTCGACATTGAGTTGGTGTCAGGGATCACACAGCGTGGACGTGGTAGTTTGTGTGCGTCTATTTGCATCAGTGATGTGTAGTGCTGTCTGGCGTTGATCTTGCGGCCGGTTCTAAGCTCGTACGTTTGCGGTCCACAGGTCCGAGCTATTGCAATCGGTCTCGACAGTGCCGGTTGACCTTTGCTCGCTTGCCCCTCTTTCAAACGGACGAATGCCCCAGGCTGCACTGCTGATGCTAGTTTTCTGTAGGTTGACTGGTAGGCACGACGACGTTTCCAACGGTGGAAAAGTCCATCGGTTGTAAGGTACTTGGATTCTGGCGTTAACGGCATGTAGAAAAATGCTTTCTTTAAATCCGATTTTGGGAAAACTGAGCGTCAGCCATCTTGACCAGTAGCTCATCGGCCGTTGGGAGTATGAATTTAGCCAACACAATCTGTCTATTTTCCGCCTCCCAGTCATCGCATATTCGTATCGTATCGCCCTTTTGTAGCACCGTGACTATGGGGTGAACCCATTTGGAACTGTCGATTTGTTCGACCAATTCGTTCGAAAACACTTCCTCTATGACAGCAGTCATTGATTCCTGTTTGGCCAGAGGAATCGGGCGCGGTTGTGTTATCGGAGGAGCGGAATCGAATTCCATCTCAGTAGTTGTCGTACGCCGGTGTGCACAATTGTCCACCCGTTCGAGCTTGAGCTCTGAAAACCCGTGCTGTTGCTTCCCAGTGAAAGTAGAATTAGGTACTGAGTAGATGTGTTCTGTCAATAACGATGGCGAGTCGTCACCAGGAGTATCTTGGCTCGCTTGCGTTACTTGACGAGCTGTAAACTGCTCCAACGGTTCCACAGCGTCCTGTTTCAACCCGAATCTTTCTGTGAATACGTCCGTTCTGCACCCCATTCACGGTCAAGTATAACGAGAGCATCGTTTAACGAAATTTCTGACTGCAAGTCAAGTGCGTCGAAGTGACGTTGTCCTTCATTGCCCAGCAAATGACGAAGCAGCTTTAACTTCAGGCTCTCACTGAAAGTAGTATCAATCAGTAGCAAATCCAAGTACTTTGTAAATGTAGTTTTCCACTGTGTCCAATCACTTTCGGTTGGCTGTATGGCAGCATCACGCCAATAGGATTCCGGAGGTTGCAGATTAGAATTCATCGGACAGGTTCGTTTAACGCGACGCCAGTGTTGTATTCGTATAAGTGTGCTATCAACAGTAAGCCTTACAGGCTGTAACAACGGTAGAGAGAACACATTGCAGTAGAAGTACATACTATATTGTCCCATTTACAAGCTGTAACGTCATTCTTATGTGCGTGGACGAATGAGTCGTTGGTCGTTGAAGGCGCGACCAATCAGAACGCAGCTTGAGTCCTAACAGGAGCGTGGGGCACACAGGCGGCCTTGACGCGTATACATCACGAACATCCTGTGATTCTGATTATGCAATAAGGCCGTGAACAATATGGCGGAGTTAATTACGTGACTAACTGGTTTTGTGACCGGATATGCTGGACGTTTGATCGGATGCTTAAATGAAAATCCGTTTTCCCTCGTCGCATGCCCCACCTACGTGAGAATATACTCCGTCTTCTGGTGGTTGCACGTCTTGGCCTATGTTGTCAACGTATGCTTCACCATAACTGCAACTGGACCAGTAAGTGACACGGGTAAAATTGATTGCCAAATAAGAACAGTCATGACAGTAGAAAATACTTCCGCAATGGCAAAATAACACACACGGTTGGCGGCATCCGAAACGGATTAGCCTGTCACAGTGACCGAAGCCAGAGGACGCCTGCGCTTCAAACCATCACCCCAAGTGGCTTGCGCTGCACCACTTGTGGTTCCACTCACACACCACGTATCCGGTGTAAACCCGAAGGAATAAGACCAGTAGGTGTGTGAGTGAGGCCTTTGTGTCCAGCCGGCCAATGCTGGTTAGCCAATTGAATGGCTAGCAGGAAAAGGAAACCCTTATCTCTCGGAAAATAAACAGAGAGAGACTACAATGACAAGATCTAAACTGAGAAGAAAGATATGTAAAATGTAATACAAGAAGCATTTCAGTATACGAGTGACTGTTAGTGCATTCTAGAGAGGATGAAGATAAGAAACAAATTCAGATTGGACTACGAAAAGAACAGGCAAACCATTCATCATACAATACACCAACAAAGCTGAAGATAACAATGGGTAGAAGACCGCAGACACCCAGGTTTCTGAAAGAAGCGGATTAGTAGCCAAACGACCATATTCTTGGTCGATGCAATCAGTAACAGAGATGCTGACAGATATACTGTCATGACCTACCTCAGCCTATCGTACTCGTCGTCTCTTCGCCGACGGTGCACTATGAGTACGCTGGTGACCTACTAATCCGAGGCGGCCAGCGCATTCACGGCCGCACACATCGCAACGCCATATAGTCATGTCACCACGACCTATGGCACCGATGGTTCCTTTGCGTACCGCGCGCTTCCGTTCTCGGCCGCGTAATAACTGCTCGTTGAACTCGCGGACGTTCGTCCGAATCGTATTCCTCCAGACCGTCCGGTTCAACGCTAAGTCTTCCCAACATCTGAAATCAATTTTACAACGTGAAAGACTCACCTGCACAGCATCCTGGTATCTCCGCTTTTGACCACCAGGATTTCGCTTACCTGATCTCAGTTGTCCATACAGAAGCTGCTTCGGAATACGGTCATCGCCCATCCGACGGACGTGACCCAGCCAACGAAGCTGATTCAGCATCAACATGGCTTCCATCCCGTTCATGTCCGCTCGCCGCAATACCTCAGTGTTCGGAATCATGTCCGACCACCGAATACCCAAGATGCGTCTTAGACATTGCAAATGAAAGCGGCTAAGATAGCGCACGTTCCGCTGATACAACGTCCATGTTTCACTGCCGTACAGCAGTATAGACAGCACCATTGAGCGGTAGACAAAGAGCTTAGTGCTCGGCTTCAGGCTGTGGTTTTTCCAAACACGTCTTTCAAGACGTCCGAACGCAACACTAGCCTTTGCCACACGAGCTCTCAACTCGCGGTCCACGGACAGATCGGTGGACAAATTGCTACCCAAGTAGCAAAAATCAGCGCAGCTGTCGACAACGGCTCCATTGATGCGAATTTGGGGTGAAGGTGAACAGACAGCACCTTCGCCCGGAGAAGGCTGAAAGAAAGAAAATGTCTTACCTGTGTTGATATCCAATCCAAACTTGGATGCCGCGGTCGCGAAAGCAGTGGTCAGTCGCTGTAGTTCGTCCTCGCTGTGTGCGAATAGCGCGCTGTCATCTGCAAATAGAAGCATGCGCATCGTTGAGGTATGTAACCGGGTTGGGCGCCGAATCGTCGGATATTCAGCAGGCGCCCATCCGTCCGGTACTCTACCTCAACGCCATCCTCCCCAGAGTCCTGAAAAGCAACTGTTATCATGGCAGTCAAATATAAACTAAATAGAGCTGGGGCTAGCACACAACCCTGCTTCACGCCAGTGACAATGTCAAAATCATCACAAGTCGATCCACACGACTGTACTTTCGCCCTCATACCCACATGCAACATTCGAATCAAATTGACAAACTTACCTGGACATCCAAACTTACCAAGCACCGTCCACAACGCCTCGCGGCTCACGGAATCAAAAGCCTTGGTGAAATCCACGAAGAGAGCATACAGGGGCTGGTTGCGTTCCCGGCATTTCTCCTGAATTTGTCGAGCAGCGAACACCAGGTCGATCGTACTCCGACTCGCCCGGAATCCGCATTGCTCCTCAGGGACATTGGTCTCCAAGACTTCCGTATTCAGCCTGTTTAGGAGAATTCTGGCGAGCACCTTGCCTGCGCAGCTCAGCAGACTTATGCCCCGATAGCTGTCAGGGCATTGCTTGCTACCCTTACCTTTGAACAAGGGTACGATCAAGGCATCCTTAAATTCTTGCGGCATCACTTCGTGCTCCCAGATGGAGTGAACCAGCTGGAGCAGTGCACGTTCCAGCGCCGGTCCGCCATTCTTCAGGATCTCAGCCGGCAGTCCATCTTCGCCTGCAGCCTTTCCGTTGCGCAGTTGACCAATCGCTCTCTGCAATTCTAGTAAATCCGGGGCGAGAGCAAGTGAAGGCTTGATGGCCTGTTGCGACAGGCTGTTCACGGTCACCCAATCGATGGTAGCAGGACGGTTCAGTAGGCTACCAAAGTGTTTGCGCCAGACCTTCATGATGTCCTCTGGCTGGGTGCACGAACAGCCGGTGTCCATGTCTACCAGTGCTTTAGTGGACTGGGAGGGTATACGATGCGACCGAGCTACGCGCTTTGAGCGAATCGTAGAACTCCTTATGTTGTCGACGATCTGCGAAGCCCTGCATTCGCTCACCCTGCTTCATCCACCAGTTGTCCTTGATTCCGCGGACACGCTCGGCCAGTTGACGGCGGATACTCCGGAACGTGGCCTTCTTCGCTTCATTGGCCGGGTCCACTGTGGAGGCAGCAAATGCGGCATTCTTCTCTCGTATTCAGCGCATAACCACCGTGTGTCGTCGAACCAGTTCAGGAACGTCTCTTGGCATTGAGACGATCGTCTCGCCTGCTAGCTGTCGTGATCTGTTCCTTGATAAATTGCACATTACACTCAGAGGGTAGTGGATAAAGGGCGCCTCGCTGGCGACCGAGCGGGGCAACTGCAATGCTGGTAACAGTCTTTACCTCACAGTTCTCCAATCGTTTGACATCCAGCTTCTGCCGTTGTCCGGAAGATCTGCAATAAACAGACGAAGCCGGTGAATTCAAACAACACACACACACACACACAAATCCTCCCTGGGACAATGATGCTATTGGCTTGACTTCAACAGTCGAAATACCTCGTTAGTATTGTCGCCTTCTACGTAGTGAAGTGTAATGAAGACGGACTCCTTCGGTGCAGATTGCGGTTAAGATTTGGCCACTCGATCATAGCAGTGAGTTATAACAACTGCGACTAGATACCTAAAATCTCAGGACCCTCTCTATAGACTTGTGCAGTAGATCGAGTGCAATTTCTGCGATAGATATGAAGGCGTTCACGCTATGCGATTATTCTCAAGAGAATGGCTGAATTGTCTACTGAAATGCAACAGACGCGATTAGTTGTGGACAATTTTTAAGTTATATCGGCCGAAATCTTCAGCTACCTATAAGCAGACAAAATACCATAGCACGAGTTTGAGAATTTTTGTAAAATTTCAACTTGGAGAGGAGTCTCAGTTGTGAATACATCTATTGAAATTGAAGGGAGACAGTTATTGTCTCTACTGTCGAGGCGATCGGGCAACCTGGGCATTACTCACAATAGATTGTGGCTCCGGCGTTTACATATAATTGTTGGTTCGGGCCTAATTTGAGGTCAATGATGTAGTAGTCAACAGGATTGTCTCATGAAAGCGTGGCCGGAGTTCTAATCCCGGCTGTGATAAGGATATGTACTACTGACGGTCTTTAACGAGAGCGAAATGCGCGTACAATGCTCTTGTTTAAAAGGATATTTTTGCAAAGTCCTCGAGAATGCTAAAACCACAACCAGGTGTGAGTGCTGCTCAATTCGTATTATATCCCATGAAGTTTAATGCATCACGTAGGACATCTTACTGTCATAAACAACACAACAGTTGCGCATAATGATTTACCGTCAACTGACTACAGTTTTGCGAGTAAATCACACAAACGACCTCTGAAATATAAAGTAACGGAACGTGAGATCCTTGTAGAACTGGGACTGATTTTTTCGAACGAGATCAAGACGTTTTCCAGGCCGCTGAGCGGAGTTGTGGTACGTTAAGTCGTCCACAGCATTTTCAGTGATTTCAACGATTTGTACACAGGTTTTAGGTTGGAGATCCAAGGCATCCGGACCTGCCGTCAGTTTGTCGCTGGATGGTTTTTCCCGGGGCAAGGGGGGGTTTTTTCTCAATTCGGGAAAGGCTCTTTTATGAAAGGGGGGGGGCAAAAGGTTTCCATTTTGAAAAAAAACAAAAAAACAGGTTGCCGCAACGCTCTTGGGGGTTACAGAGAATTCCGAGAACACAACAAAATCCCGATCTAATCGAAAAGAAAAAAATACTGATCTTACAATTTCCTAAGCAAGTGAGAATCTAATAACACTTTGAAACGGTTCCTAGAAGAGCAGCTAACAACCTCCAATGGAAGGTCGTTCCAATGGTTCATAACCCTGTAAGAGAAGAACTGTTGCCTAACAAAGGTCTGGGGCCGAAGATTATAGATGTTCTTGTCGTGACCGCTTCGACTATTATCAACTACTGGGGTAAAGAATTGGTGCACGAGTCCTGCGCCAAAGAAAAGTGTGCATAAGGATTAAGTCACCGCGGAGTCTTCGAAACTCAAGTGGGTAAAGATCAAGAATTTCAAGACGAGACTCGTAGGAGAAATGCCGCAAGCCAGTGACCATTTTAGTGGCTACTCGCTGGACACGTTCGATGGAGTATGTCCTTCTTTCAAGCCGGTATATACGACTTGATTAGCATACTCAAACAATGGTCGTATATAGACCCTATAAGAGGATTGAGAAGCATGCCCGTCTATGCGGAAAAAGGCTCCTTTTATCATCTTAAGAGTTCTAAATTTCACTTTGGTGGCCATCTGATGGTGATCAGATAAGGATAAACCGGTCGGCAGCCAAATCCTTCGGCTTTTTACGGTCAAATTTCGGGATACCTATTAACAAACTGCCGGTACCATGTATCGCGAATAGGTTCCCGGAGTCTCCTGCGAGCGACATATGTGCACACTCGATCTCGCTTGGAGGAAGACTCCAGTCATCCAACCAGCACATAATCACGCCCTCAGGTCAAAATCTGCAGTGTACCGGCGATCGCAAGCATTTCCACCCATCTTGCTGAAATCATCAGCATAAAGGAGGGCTTTGTTAGAAATATGGTCAAGAAGGTCACTGAGGTATGTTAGAAATAAAGGCGGACCGAGTACGGATCCTTTACTGAAAACTGGTTCGGTGTGGTTTTAAGTAAGCCCCTGACTTTTGGTTTCCCCGTTTCAGTCGATCTTGCTGGCCAATACATCGATTCAGTTTTGTAGCTGGACAATATATGGATCGAAACGTTACTCGATATTTGTCTTCTACCTAGAACCTTGCCAGACGATGATTCATCGTTTGGAACCTCCGCTTATCAACCAGAAAGGTGCTCATTTGGACAAAATGTGTATCATTCAAGATAACAATGCAAGCGCATTTGCCTGCTCCAGAATAGCTACATTTGAACGCTTGAAAATGTCCTGACTCTTTAAACATGTTATCCATTAAAGGACAACCTCGTTCTTAGTTCCAATTGCATCTAATTCTTAAATCCTCCCGGCAACTGTATGTCATCGTGGTGTCAAAAAACCCGAAAAGCGTTTTGTAACCATTGCCACTACATAAAGCTAGAGGCTAACCGAAATCTAACTGTGCGTTGATTTAGCTGAACATGGATTGCGCCTGCATCGTATGCAGATGGATTAATCTTCAGATGCGTACAGCGACCCTGACACTCCGACTGAACGTTGTGAACCATCTCAGTAACCTGTCGTTTGCATCCTTTATCCGTGATTTCTAGCTTGTGAGCTCTAAAGCAGAATTATTCAGAACCTACACGCAGCACACGCAGAAAAAATTATACAACCACCGCTGGAGGGTTATAAATAAGCGAGAAACCTGCGGTAGAAATATCAAACAAGCATTGTAAAACACAGACGCTAATCAAGATGAATTGTGAACTTAACTACCTCTGCACTTTCGCGAACAAAACTCATTATAATTTACTAACTGATTCTGCGTACACTGACGCGGGACAATTAACCCATAAAAGCGAAGTGCCAGAGCGTATTACAATCGAAAATGGGTTGCAGAGAATAACATTTCAATAAATAAAACGGAAGCATGCTTTCACATGACGCATATCCAGTGATATTCCGCCGCCTATCCGCCAGTGAATAAGTACAACAATAATACGAGTAGGACAAGCGCAGGAGGGGATTAATTAGATCGCATTCAGAGGAAACACTCCCGTCTTATAGACACCCATGCATCAGGACAGTCTGAGTTCGCTAACATGGCAGAGACAGATAAGCAGACAAGTCACGTTGCCTACAGATGGCGGGTTGTAACATACAGACATGCAAAACCACTGATGATGGATGGGTAGAAGAAAACTACGGTTCGCATACCACTGCCTCTGTGATCGACAGGCCCAAGGATGTTGCATAATCGATGGAGTTGGTTACCAATTTCGTGATGATTGTGTAAATGGCGTGACACTATGAGCTGCTGCGCGAGTTTAATTAGTTCCACAATAAGCCTAGTCATTTAATGAACCAGTTATCTGTTAGCTCTGCAAAAATAACCAAGCGCCAACAACTGAACTGATAATTAAGATTCGGGTTAGCAAGGAGAGGCGATGCGTTTTTAACTGGAGGCGTTACAGCCCGATTTGAATTGTAACCAACAGTAGGTACGGCAACATAGTAGGTGCACTGCGGTTATGAGATGAAAACCTACTACGTTAGCCGGTTATCCAAGCCCCGAAACTGGACAACCTAACAGCGGACCAATCCAACGTCGTTTTAAGATGCACCATTAGGCTTGGACAAACAGTTTCAGTGTTATGCCATTCGTTATTCGCCAGGTTCATTGTACTGTATTCGACCAGTCGGATTACAGCGTGTGACGTTGCACGTGCCACCAATGTCAGCTAATGACAGACTTTGATTTCTTTAACACTGATGTACATCTATAAATTCGTGTTCTTGTCTCATGAATAGAACTGCTTACTGCAACCAGTCCGAGGTCTTTTCCTTATTACTTACGCGGGAGGTTTCAATTCAAACACGATTCCTAGGTCTATTCGAAGTTTACAATTCTGCATACATCAATATCTTAAATTTTATCTTCTTTGCAGGGCAACTGCAGGAAGACTGAATGTTGTCTTGCTGATGTTTGGGGTAATAAGTACTTCGTGACGACATTCCGCTGTGGGCGTTTCCTATGTAATTTGCATTGAACATTGCCTGTCCCGAGTTAGGATTATCCGGAATGCACAGTTAACGAGTTCTGAGGCAATGTTTTCACCGTGCCCATCTAGTATCGGACTGGAACAAAACTGACGAAGAAGAAAGCCAGAACAAATCCCAACAGACTAGCTATTGCAGCACCATAAACTTATCTGTACTTTTCACCCGTAGAGTAGAACTTCGCAGTTGAATTGATAGACCGTTGGAATTTTCTTCGTGGAGTTGAGAGGCAGATGAGTTTCTCCGTAACCATTTTGATATCCGTGTGAACAGTTTCTGGTAACAGTACATTGATAAACAAGAACTGGAAGTCTATCGTAGTTATTTCAGTTCGAAAGAAGACGAGACATTTGCGGACTGTCCACTACTATATAGATCCAAAGAGATTGTCTGGTCAAATCTGACAGCCGCTTGATTCACATCAAAGTTTGTGCTGAGGTCAATGCTTCACTGAAGAAATGGTTCTGAATGTGACATCGACAGTCAGAGCAGTTGAGACTTCCGCGTGCTTCTTGTTTTGAAAATTTTGCGGTCGTTTCATCGATCAGGCTGCCTTCACCGAATCAATCACGTGAATAGCAAGAATCATAAAATGACTTCTTCAGACGTAACCAGGTTATTCACGAATGTGCAGTCAAAAATAACTGCTGATCATTTCCTGGCATACAATGAAAACAGACAATCAACATCGGTATTTCCACCGCCGAACCAAAAGAACTGTCATTATTTTGCACGTTCACTTCCAATTTAATAAAAAGCTCTATAGGCCGAACGATGGCGTAGCAATGGGCTCTTTGCCAGGTCAGTTGCTCGCAGACACGTTCATAGTCATACTAGAGACTAATGTACTACGTCACCTCGTTCACAACTGCTCTCTGTAGGCGTTACGTGGACGATATTTCTCGACTGATATACGTGAACGGTGATACACAGTCTATGCTAGCTGACTCCAATCGTTCGCACCTCAACATCCTATTCACTGTGGAACTACAGACGAAAAGTCAATTATTATTTCTAGACGTTATCCTGCTTCGTACACCTTCTGGATCAGTTCAAGGTCATTGCATAGGAAGAAGACTTTGACTGGTCAGTACACACCGAAGTCAAAACCAAGCTTGGTCAGCTTCCTTACAAGTAGACTCAAAAGGATATGCACGCCAAATACCTTCCAAGATGAACTCTAGAACGTTCGAGATGTGCTGAGTCGAAATCGATATTCTAAAGATTCCTGGACAGAAACATGCAACTGAAAGTGAGGCTTGAAGATATTCAGACGGTGGTCATAAAGCCCATTTTTATCACCCCATCATTCAAGAGTGAACTTAATAAGATCATCACTCGCCGAGTTTGTAATGCAGTTGAGAGTGCATATCCTGCGGCACGGATCATGTTATCGCTCAATACGTGCCTATTACAGGTGTCATACTTCAAACATAAGTTGCCTAGGTTTTCTTCGTCCTTGTTTGCCTCTTCTCTCATTTGTTGTCGTCAAGCTGGTTACGCTGGGAAAACTAACAGACGGCTATAGCAAAGGATCCGGAATGGCTTAGCAGCGGTTCGAGAAAGCCCTTTCCAGTGTGATCGACTTCTACCTACTTGATACTGGCCATCAGATAAGTCCGAATGAAACTTCCTGATTCATCTACAAGGTTCGCCAAGCCAACCCCACAGCTGTCAGACTGCGACTGTTATCAACAGCCAGGGCTATCGTTCTCAGACATTATAACCCCTGTTTGTAGACCCCGAAAAAGTTAGTGCAAACCTTACATCTCCCTTGGCCAACTATTCCACAGCCACTTGAAACCCAAGCAGGCGTGAACCACTTGACACCGACGAATGCATGTCTCACGGCAGGCACGAGTGATAATGTCCACATATTCACCAACACTCCCACCCCCCTCCAGTAGACTGTGATCCGCCCCATGTCTATGATTCTAATGACCCATTTGACTTGTTCTAATTTCATATATAATTCGCATGTTACCCTTATGTAATTGTAAAAGCCTGATGAGAATTACCGAAAACAGCTGTTCGCAAACTTGACTTCTTATAATAACATTGATGTTAATTCGCAGCTGGCTGAGCTCGACAGTATGTTGTTTATCCAATACCAACGGTTGTCAAGATGCGCCCATTGGAAATTGTTGTTTCTGTCGTCTAATTTGGTTGTAAACAGGCTTGGCGATTCATTCTTCGTCACCAATTCATCATCAGGTGAAGTATATTACGTTCTAAAATTCAAACATCTCCCCTTAAAGACGTGTCGTCAATTCTAGCTAAATCAAACTTCACTTGCCAGTCCAGATACGGGTGCTCAAACGGTAATTCAGCAGAGCGGATACACAGTTGCGTCACTGAATAACCAAGCCTACTTCGAAACGGATTGAGCGGCTGACATTTCAGAATGTCACATCAACTGAGGAAACAACATGGGATGGACAATCAACTTTATTCATTGCGCATCACACCCTGAATGTGTAAAATGACTACCCCCGTCAATTAGCACACAAAAGAAATTTAACCGTATCTGGAAAAATTCTGGCACTTCACACCAATTCTCGAAAAGTTATACTTTGCATTATTACAAACATTATAGTGCATGGATCTGGCTTTGGGATTACGAAATACTATGAGTAGCTGATGAAAAATGGACATTCTTAATTTGCCCTATACTGGTTGCTTAGTCGATTATCACTCTGTATCTTGACATCCCTAATTTTACTGGAGAGATCAAAGCTTGGAGGAATTGTACGCCAGTTATGCAATGATGTGGAGATGTGATAGGATACTCGTCTGGCATATGCTGCCATCCTTTTTGATTTCGTTTGATTGATAAAATGTTCATCCAGCGGATGATTTTGGGGCTTACCATGCAAGAAACTATTAAACTCCAAAATATTTCATAAACACCGTTGTTAAGCTAAGTCGTGTACAACTAACTCAGCTTATTAAAGCTATTAAAAGTGATGTTGTTTTACGATGACTTACTGTGAATTAGATGACAAACAAACGCATACGACTAACCCTTGTCGAATCCACGAGCTGGTTACTGGTGTTCGTCAACTCAACAAACATTCTGACAGTACACGTTGAATGCTGACCGAAAAAGTCGTCACGATGTTTCGACCTGTCATCTGAAACTCCAATTAAAAGTGTTATATGGGTGAAAGGGTTATACGAGGACAGATGGATAGACATCTTGTTCTCAAACGAAAGCGTTCACCTAAAATAAGCAGCTCAAGATTTAGCAATGTCATTCAACTCGAATTTGAATAAGTTCAAAAAGTGAAGTTAACTTTTGGATAAATCCATATGAATCAGAAGCAGATTGTCAAAAGGCTTCATAAGAAATTGTGCACTGAAAGTCGTTTCATGTGAGGCCCATCTAGATATGTGTACATTGATGTAGAAAAGATATCGTCAACTCCATTTAAGTGATATTTACCTGTTAGTCCTCAGATTGCCATAGAATGTAATGCAAGCTATTTCTGAGTCAAAATCAATGCGGGCGCTAGACGTATCGAGACCTGTTGAGTAACGACTTTCGGTACACCGCTGAGCAGTTTACTGCATCACACTCAAGCAGAAATCTAATTGGAAGATATCTTACTACATTGTGTTCAATTTACTTCCACGTCTACCTTGAACCGGCCATGATATGTGGTCATTGTGAGGCCGTTAACTCTACTTTTGCAGACTACATGGAAGCCAAGCAAAGCTACACGACGAACTCTTTGAAACTTCCTATGGCTTGTTCAGAAATGACAGGAGCTACAACTGTTGCCAAACGATAGGGACAATAAGGCAAACTCAGTGCTTACGTCAAAGAAAATGAGCAGATCCTTGATGGTTGTGTTTGGTTGTGCGGCAACTTCATATAAAGCTCCATCTTCACCGCGACTCCCTTTTGAAAGTTAACAAAAAAGAATTATCAGTCTGATTCGTAGGAATGAGACATTCGAACCTAATAAAAATCCAGCTGCTGATACGCGATTAGTTGTGGACAATTTTTAAGTTATATCGGCCGAAATCTTCAGCTACCTATAAGCAGACAAAATACCATAGCACGAGTTTGAGAATTTTTGTAAAATTTCAACTTGGAGAGGAGTCTCAGTTGTGAATACATCTATTGAAATTGAAGGGAGACAGTTATTGTCTCTACTGTCGAGGCGATCGGGCAACCTGGGCATTACTCACAATAGATTGTGGCCGGCGTTTACATATAATTGTTCGTTCGTGCCTAATGTGAGGTCAATGGCGCAGTGGTCAACACGGTTGCCTCATGAAAGCGTGGCCGGAGTTCTAGTCCCGGCAGTGGCAAGGATATGCACTACTGACGAGCTCTAATGAGAGCGAAATGCGCGTACAATGCTCTTGTTTAAAAGGATATGTTTGCAGAGTCCTCGAGAATGCTAAAACCACAACCAGGTGTGAGTGCTGCTCAATTCGTATTATATCCCATGAAGTTTAATGCATCACGTAGGACATCTTACTGTCATAAACAACACAACAGTTGCGCATAATGATTTACCGTCAACTGACTACAGTTTTGCGAGTAAATCACACAAACGACCTCTGAAATATAAAGTAACGGACGTGAATCACTTAAAGAACTGGGACTGATTTTTTCGAACGAGATCAAGACGTTTTCCAGGCCGCTGAGCGGAGGTGTGGTACGTTAAGTCGTCCACAGCATTTTCAGTGATTTCAACGATTTGTTCACAGGTTCGAGGTTGGAGACCCAATTCACCCGGATCCAGTCAGTTTGTCCGTTTCGATGTCAGCGGTTTTCTGTTGACCTGAAAGGCAGTCATTGAAAACAGGGTGTAGCACCGCTCTTGGGGGTTACAGAGAATACCGAGAACACAGTAAAATACTAATCTAATAGAAAAGAACAAAAATACTAATCTAACAACTTCTAAGTAAGTGAGAATCTAATAACACTTTGAAACGGTCCCTAGAAGAGCAGCTAACAACCTCTAATGGAAGGTCGTTCCAGTGGTTGATAACCCTGTAAGAGAAGAACTGTTGCCTAAGGAAGGTCCGGGGTCGAAGCTTATAGAGCTTCTTGTCGTGACCCCTTCGACTGTTATCAACTACTGGGGTAAAGAATTGCTGCACGAGTCCTGCGCTAAAGAAAAAGTGCGTAAGGATTAAGTCACCGCGGAGTCTTCGAAACTCAAGTGGATAAAGATCAAGAATTTCAAGACGAGACTCGTAGGAGAAATGCCGCAAGCCAGTGACCATTTTAGTGGCTACTCGCTGGACACGTTCGATGGCGAGTATGTCCTTCTTCAAGCCGGTGTATACGACTTGATTAGCATACTCAAGCAGTGGTCGTATGTAGACCCCGTAGAGCGATTGAAAGGCATGCCTGTCTATGCGGGGAAAGGCTCTTTTTATCATCCCAAGAGTCCTAAATCCCTTTTTTGCGGCCATCTGATGGTGATAAGAAAAGGATAAACCGGTCGACAGCCAAATCCCTAGGTCTTTTTAAGGTCTACTTTCGCGATATCTATTACACTTTGTGCACCATGTATCACGAATAGGTTCCCGGAGTCTCCTCCGAGCGACATATGTGCACACTTGCTGTCGTTTAGAGGGAGACTCCAGTCATCTGACCAGCACTTAATACGGTCAAGGTCAATCTGTAATGCACTGGGATCACAAGCATTCCAGATTTTTAAATCATCAGCATAAAGGAGGGCGTTGCTAGAAATAAGGTCAGGAAGGTCATTGATGTATATTAGAAACAAAGGCGGACCGAGTACGGATCCTTTACTGAAAACTGGTTCGGTGTGGTTTAAGTAAGCCCCTGACTTTTGGTTTCCCCGTTTCAGTCGATCTTGCTGGCCAATACATCGATTCAGTTTTGTAGCTGGACAATATATGGATCGAAACGTTACTCGATATTTGTCTTCTACCTAGCACGATTTATGTCCGGACAAATTTCGCTGCATCTTTACGAGTGCATACTACAGACCATTTATATATCAGTATGAGAAAACGAACAAGATACCAGAGAAAGTCAATTGTCAGAGTGCACAATCATTGTCACTACCAAGGTAGCGACAACCCTACAAACAGTTGTTTCTGAACACACAACACGGGTTTGAACTTTCGGATTGCAACAGCTTCGGCATAGCGCAGTGTTCGCCTGTGTGACGTTGAGTAGATAATGCCGTTGTGGGATCGCATTGGTGTTGCGTCATTAGAATATGACGCGCAATGGATGATGCAGGCTCCTTGTTTCTATGCGCAACTGTGACGTCATGTGCTTGCGTGACCTGTTTCTTGACCCACTTCGGGATGTGCTCCATGACCCGGTTCGCAACTGGCGCTCAGTCCTGCCTATGTAGGATGCTCCGCATCTACATCGATATTCATAGATAACGTTGGATTTGGCTGACTCGGGTACCGGTTGTTTCACACAGGGCTTTGGAATCCGGAATGTTCTGAACAGAATCACTGGGATAACTGCATTGTATGTTCTCGCGATAGAACTAACCAGACGACGGTGAATAAGTTGGCACACATCATCACCCTTAAAGGGAAGACGAAGAAATACCGGCTTTTTGGGCACTGTGTGCAATATCAGCCTACTGTCTTCTTTATCCAGTATTATTTACATCTGCAAGCAATTAATTTAATTTGTTAGAATGTTAAAACATGGGCTACTAATACCTACTAAGGGATTTTCTGGACAACATGAATTGAACATCATTCCTCATAGTATACCACAACTCATCACATTTAACCGAGTCAGCCACTATTGGGTAGAAAACGTCTGACACATTTTTGTATTCGCTCCTCTACTGACGGGACAGATCCTTCTAATGTCACCTACAAGCAGGCTGCAGAACCTAACTGTGCGATTATGGCTCGACAAGCGTTCTTAGTTTCGATACACAAACAAACTCGCAGGTAGATAAGGCAGTTCCAACAAGCGAAAGTGACGGAAAGGAGAATTGTAGCGGCATTCCATTTTTTTGCGACAAAATAAAAGCATTGCTGGTTGAACAACTAGCTCGTATGAACTAATGGAGGCAGGCGCGTAATCCTCCAAAGAGATATAATTCGTACAGATTAGTCGGTTCACGTGGAAACATTCGTTCATTGTATATAGTGTGTTGGAAACCGACGGCGTCGTTGAAATTCCTATGGTCATTCTCTTATTTGTGAGATGAGTCTGAAATTGACGAACAGAGCTGAGTTAAGTCAGCGTGATTTTTAGCAGTTTTTCTCATGGTAGTCAATCGCCGTAAGACCAACCTCCGGTTTCGACTTATGATCACAAACAAGTGCACTAAAGCATTGCCAGTCATAACGTGTTATCCTGAAAGACCGCACAAAACGTTCTCATACATGCCAAGAATAATACCTTACGTTAGTTTCTTTATCTCCTTTGGACAAACACTAGTTTGGGTAGGTTACGAAAACCTGGATAATGATTGATTCAAATCTCACTGCTCGATTCCGAAATTCAGCTGCATTTGCAGCGTTTCTTACTGTAGTTTACCTATCGTTGCTTAATTGCCTTGTTCATGGAAACGGATAAACCTACTCTGCAACGTAGTTTGCTGGAGGCCACTTCGGTGTTTGTTGGAGTTTCATTGGATATTTCAAAATTCTTAGTGAATATGCAGATAGGCTAACCAACAAATGTCCTTCTGGTCGGTGATGAGGGACTCTACCTAATTTGTCAATCTATAATGGCTCAAAAGACCGTCTTTTTAAATTCGGCGCGTGATCTGCCTTGGTCTTGGAACAATTTCCGATGAACGTTGTTTCCGCGGCTCAGCCTAGGTACAGCTACGGACACTGAGGAATGCACACTGACATATGGTATCACCAAAGTGCCTCTTCACTTTGCTTCACAAAGCTTATCTTGTGAGTTCGGGACATAGAAACTTAGTAACTTTCTGGCTTCAGATATAAGAGTATGCTTGAGAGATTAACACAGTGATGTATTGACAGGAACATCCGACTAGTTAAATCTAACGTTTATCTGTTGTGTCGACCTTGAATAGCTGTATTTTGACGTACGGAAACAAAACGAAAATTGAAGAAAGTATCTTCCAGATTATAGGCAATATTGCATAACCCTGGCTTCTTTATACAGCGGACAAATATACTTTATTTACTTCCACCTACAGTTATTGGGACAATAATCCGACTCATACCAAACGAAGAGAGCCGTCATAGCTTGCTGATGCAGCAAAGTAATATAGTCAGACTTTTATTAACTTTGCGCACGACTAACAGTCTCTAAGTGGAAGCGCACAGTGTTTACATAACCTCATGGGACAGTTTGCGGAGAACATCATTAACCGTCTATCAACTGAAACACGACTGCCTTTTGGGTAACAGTAATTTTCCCTCTGCATTTAGTCGGAACACAAAATTGTCTCCAATCATCGAATCACTCATACAGCACATCAACTAGATCGTCTATTAGCACCAAATTATTGTTAGACAATCAATATCACGACATAGCGTACCATGTGTGACTAATTTTTGTCTTTTCTGCCCTTATTCCTTGTGTGCTATTTGCTACCTAATCAACAGATATATCAACCACTTTACTGTGTTTGCAGAGGCGGTAGTATTAAGCAAGAATAGTTTATTGGAATGTGGATGAGTAGTATAACCGATCAATGTCCCAGTAAGATATAGTCTGGTATAGGCAGCAGGTGCTTACCTAGTTCTGCCTATTATCCGTTACATATGTATGTGTATGAAGTCAGCATATGTGTTTCATGGACACTGTTTTGGTCTTAATTTAAGGACGAAAAATGCCAGCAGGTTGCGCTGCTGACTAAGTACTTACGGAAAGGTTTAGTTTTACACTGCTAGTTCGTGTACTGTGTGAATGACGTAGTAAACAAAGCAGTCTTAAATTTCCGGCTATTTTTATGTACAAAATACACAAGATGGAGAGGTTGCCGACCTACACACTGGTTAGGGGTTGCAGATTCCCGAAAACCTTTTCTGATGAGAAGATTTTTTGCGAAAACTAAGCTCCAAAGTAAGTTTTTAATATGTGTATGAATAGTGGTCCTTGTAGAAACTTGACAGTAGCGACGCGCAGTTACGGTTCACGAGAATGCGTGTTCGAGCTCGGTATCCATTAAAGGACAACCTCGTTCTTAGTTCCCATTGCATCTAATTCTTAAATCCTCCCGGCAACTGTATGTCATCGTGGTGTCAAAAACGAAAGCGTTTTGTAACCATTGCCACTACATAAAGCTAGAGGCTAACCGAAATCTAACTGTGCGTTGATTTAGCTGAACATGGATTGCGCCTGCATCGTATGCAGATGGATTAATCTTCAGATGCGTACAGCGACCCTGACACTCCGACTGAACGTTGTGAACCATCTCAGTAACCTGTCGTTTGCATCCTTTATCCGTGATTTCTAGCTTGTGAGCTCTAAAGCAGAATTATTCAGAACCTACACGCAGCACACGCAGAAAAAATTATACAACCACCGCTGGAGGGTTATAAATAAGCGAGAAACCTGCGGTAGAAATATCAAACAAGCATTGTAAAACACAGACGTATCAAGATGAATTGTGAACTTAACTACCTCTGCACTTTCGCGAACAAAACTCATTATAATTCACTAACTGATTCTGCGTACACTGACGCGGGACAATTAACCCCATAAAGGCGAAGTTGTGCAGAGAATAACATTTCAATAAATAAAACGGAAGCATGCTTTCACATGACGCATATCCAGTGATATTCCGCCGCCTATCCGCCAGTGAATACAGCAGTTATCAAAAACCGGGATTAATTAGATCGCATTCAGAGGGAAACACTCCCGTCTTATAGACACCCATGCATCAGGACAGTCTGAGTTCGCTAACATGGCAGAGACAGATAAGCAGACAAGTCACGTTGCCTACAGATGGCGGGTTGTAACATACAGACATGCAAAACCACTGATGATGGATGGGTAGAAGAAAACTACGGTTCGCATACCACTGCCTCTGTGATCGACAGCCCAAGGATGTTGCATAATCGATGGAGTTGGTTACCAATTTCGTGATGATTGTGTAAATGGCGTGACACTATGAGCTGCTGCGAGTTTAATTAGTTCCACAATAAGCCTAGTCATTTAATGAACCAGTTATCTGTTAGCTCTGCAAAAATAACCAAGCGCCAACAACTGAACTGATAATTAAGATTCGGGTTAGCAAGGAGAGGCGATGCGTTTTTAACTGGAGGCGTTACAGCCCGATTTGAATTGTAACCAACAGTAGGTACGGCAACATAGTAGGTGCACTGCGGTTATGAGATGAAAACCTACTACGTTAGCCGGTTATCCAAGCCCCGAAACTGGACAACCTAACAGCGGACCAATCCAACGTCGTTTTAAGATGCACCATTAGGCTTGGACAAACAGTTTCAGTGTTATGCCATTCGTTATTCGCCAGGTTCATTGTACTGTATTCGACCAGTCGGATTACAGCGTGTGACGTTGCACGTGCCACCAATGTCAGCTAATGACAGACTTTGATTTCTTTAACACTGATGTACATCTATAAATTCGTGTTCTTGTCTCATGAATAGAACTGCTTACTGCAACCAGTCCGAGGTCTTTTCCTTATTACTTACGCGGGAGGTTTCAATTCAAACACGATTCCTAGGTCTATTCGAAGTTTACAATTCTGCATACATCAATATCTTAAATTTTATCTTCTTTGCAGGGCAACTGCAGGAAGACTGAATGTTGTCTTGCTGATGTTTGGGGTAATAAGTACTTCGTGACGACATTCCGCTGTGGGCGTTTCCTATGTAATTTGCATTGAACATTGCCTGTCCCGAGTTAGGATTATCCGGAATGCACAGTTAACGAGTTCTGAGGCAATGTTTTCACCGTGCCCATCTAGTATCGGACTGGAACAAAACTGACGAAGAAGAAAGCCAGAACAAATCCCAACAGACTAGCTATTGCAGCACCATAAACTTATCTGTACTTTTCACCCGTAGAGTAGAACTTCGCAGTTGAATTGATAGACCGTTGGAATTTTCTTCGTGGAGTTGAGAGGCAGATGAGTTTCTCCGTAACCATTTTGATATCCGTGTGAACAGTTTCTGGTAACAGTACATTGATAAACAAGAACTGGAAGTCTATCGTAGTTATTTCAGTTCGAAAGAAGACGAGACATTTGCGGACTGTCCACTACTATATAGATCCAAAGAGATTGTCTGGTCAAATCTGACAGCCGCTTGATTCACATCAAAGTTTGTGCTGAGGTCAATGCTTCACTGAAGAAATGGTTCTGAATGTGACATCGACAGTCAGAGCAGTTGAGACTTCCGCGTGCTTCTTGTTTTGAAAATTTTGCGGTCGTTTCATCGATCAGGCTGCCTTCACCGAATCAATCACGTGAATAGCAAGAATCATAAAATGACTTCTTCAGACGTAACCAGGTTATTCACGAATGTGCAGTCAAAAATAACTGCTGATCATTTCCTGGCATACAATGAAAACAGACAATCAACATCGGTATTTCCACCGCCGAACCAAAAGAACTGTCATTATTTTGCACGTTCACTTCCAATTTAATAAAAAGCTCTATAGGCCGAACGATGGCGTAGCAATGGGCTCTTTGCCAGGTCAGTTGCTCGCAGACACGTTCATAGTCATACTAGAGACTAATGTACTACGTCACCTCGTTCACAACTGCTCTCTGTAGGCGTTACGTGGACGATATTTCTCGACTGATATACGTGAACGGTGATACACAGTCTATGCTAGCTGACTCCAATCGTTCGCACCTCAACATCCTATTCACTGTGGAACTACAGACGAAAAGTCAATTATTATTTCTAGACGTTATCCTGCTTCGTACACCTTCTGGGTCAAACGAAAACCTGGATAATGATTGATTCAAATCTCACTGCTCGATTCCGAAATTCAGCTGCATTTGCAGCGTTTCTTACTGTAGTTTACCTATCGTTGCTTAATTGCCTTGTTCATGGAAACGGATAAACCTACTCTGCAACGTAGTTTGCTGGAGGCCACTTCGGTGTTTGTTGGAGTTTCATTGGATATTTCAAAATTCTTAGTGAATATGCAGATAGGCTAACCAACAAATGTCCTTCTGGTCGGGGATGAGGGACTCTACCTAATTTGTCAATTTATAATGGCTCAAAAGACCGTCTTTTTAAATTCGGCGCGTGATCTGCCTTGGTCTTGGAACAATTTCCGATGAACGTTGTTTCCGCGGCTCAGCCTAGGTACAGCTACGGACACTGAGGAATGCACACTGACATATGGTATCACCAAAGTGCCTCTTCACTTTGCTTCACAAAGCTTATCTTGTGAGTTCGGGACATAGAAACTTAGTAACTTTCTGGCTTCAGATATAAGAGTATGCTTGAGAGATTAACACAGTGATGTATTGACAGGAACATCCGACTAGTTAAATCTAACGTTTATCTGTTGTGTCGACCTTGAATAGCTGTATTTTGACGTACGGAAACAAAACGAAAATTGAAGAAAGTATCTTCCAGATTATAGGCAATATTGCATAACCCTGGCTTCTTTATACAGCGGACAAATATACTTTATTTACTTCCACCTACAGTTATTGGGACAATAATCCGACTCATACCAAACGAAGAGAGCCGTCATAGCTTGCTGATGCAGCAAAGTAATATAGTCAGACTTTTATTAACTTTGCGCACGACTAACAGTCTCTAAGTGGAAGCGCACAGTGTTTACATAACCTCATGGGACAGTTTGCGGAGAACATCATTAACCGTCTATCAACTGAAACACGACTGCCTTTTGGGTAACAGTAATTTTCCCTCTGCATTTAGTCGGAACACAAAATTGTCTCCAATCATCGAATCACTCATACAGCACATCAACTAGATCGTCTATTAGCACCAAATTATTGTTAGACAATCAATATCACGACATAGCGTACCATGTGTGACTAATTTTTGTCTTTTCTGCCCTTATTCCTTGTGTGCTATTTGCTACCTAATCAACAGATATATCAACCACTTTACTGTGTTTGCAGAGGCGGTAGTATTAAGCAAGAATAGTTTATTGGAATGTGGATGAGTAGTATAACCGATCAATGTCCCAGTAAGATATAGTCTGGTATAGGCAGCAGGTGCTTACCTAGTTCTGCCTATTATCCGTTACATATGTATGTGTATGAAGTCAGCATATGTGTTTCATGGACACTGTTTTGGTCTTAATTTAAGGACGAAAAATGCCAGCAGGTTGCGCTGCTGACTAAGTACTTACGGAAAGGTTTAGTTTTACACTGCTAGTTCGTGTACTGTGTGAATGACGTAGTAAACAAAGCAGTCTTAAATTTCCGGCTATTTTTATGTACAAAATACACAAGATGGAGAGGTTGCCGACCTACACACTGGTTAGGGGTTGCAGATTCCCGAAAACCTTTTCTGATGAGAAGTTTTTTGCGAAAACTAAGCTCCAAAGTAAGTTTTTAATATGTGTATGAATAGTGGTCCTTGTAGAAACTTGACAGTAGCGACGCGCAGTTACGGTTCACGAGAATGCGTGTTCGAGCTCGGTTTTCAAGACTGCATCAGCTCAGTTGTGTTAATTTGACGGTATTCAGCTCGCATGTGACATTTTCTACCGCACGTTTTAGTGTATATACAGGAAACATGCCTTAACTTTAGGAACCGTCTGCAGTAATTCCTTAACTCGTACTTTTTCAGAAGATCACGGCATTACATTAGCCTGACAGGCGTCTTTGAAATGCAGATACTTTCATCCGAACTTCAATTTGAAACATGCATGTAACACACTTATGACAAGATTTACGTCTGATGTTTAATCAGTGATGGTTCTCGTCGGCTCAGTACCCTCTGAGTGAAATGTACGGTATGTCTTTTCTGGATAGTAATTTGGAATTTTGGGTTTTTTAACTGCCAGCCCGTCCTTTGATTGCGCAGTTTCTAAACAGTCGATGAACCGCTTGTCAAAAAAGCATATTGCACATCCCTTCTTGAAATGTACGTGGCAGACGAGAACTGTGGATTTCGGTGATCGATCGTCGAGATTGCATGCAACATTCACTCACTAGTGTGATCGGTTGGTCGTGCTCTCGTGAAAGGACTTATCGCACAAGAGACCGCATTGCGCAATTCCCACACACCCCATGTTCAGTAAGGGAGATGCATCACGAAGCCTCAGTAATCCCAATTGCTGTAGTGGCAATGATGTCAAACCGCGGATGATTACTGCAAGAGTGTTTGCATGTGACTCGCACGAACGAGTGAAAAATATTGACGATAACAGTTGAATTATGTGAATGGCATTTTTCGAGCAACAATCTGGTTTTCAGCGCTCATCTGAAAGCAGCTAATCAACATTAACTAATACGATTGAAGATTGCCTCATTCTGGGGCCAACCAAGTGAGACATGCTCTTAGCTACATTTGTGGCGAGCCTAGTAACCCTTCGGTAACATAGGAGTTCATTCAGGAGCCCTGCACTCGTACCGTTAAAGACAGAATTGTACAGAGAAGCAAAAAAAGCAGTCGATGATAAAGCTCTAGACGTGGAGCAGACTTACATGAAAAGATGAACCAAGATTTATTCTACTACATTGTGATGAAAGAATTTGCACGGGGCATAAATGTTCAGACATCCGTTACGCAATCTATTCACGCGCATTCCAAACAACGCGGCTACGATCGATAATGGCAGGAAGACCTCAACGACCGATCATCGTCTGTGGGTCTCCGAATTTCGAATGAGCACCTTTGCCCGACGTGTTGTAGCAGCTAGAGTTGGTACCAAGCAGTCCTCGAATGTGAAAATCGAGTGCTCTTTAACCACTTCATCAGAGCAGAAAGAAGACATATATTGCGATATGTTAACATTTCATTTACTCTCATCAGTCGCAAACGTAAAACATGCTAGTTATATACATCATATAGATAAGGACAAACAGGGACTAGACACGCCTACAAGCACACCAATTATTATGTAATCACGACCATGGCAACCCGATAGGTTGCCTCAACCACTTTTGTGCACATAACGTCGGCTGGTAAGTTCGGATGAGCATCGCTTCGCAGAAAGCTAATAACTTCGGGTTTCGATTGCGCAACAATATCTTGAATGAGTTTAATGGGTCAACTTGGTGACCTGTTGTCATGATGTGTTTAGCAATCGATGACGTTGGATTTCGAGCATCATCTGTTGTTTCAACCCCTTCGGGATGTTTTCGGCTACTCGCTGTGATAGTTGTCGATCTATTCTGCCTGTTCTGTTTGCAGAGTATCCGGGGTGCAAATACGCCCCGTTTATATGCAATAGGAGCAAAGCTGGAAAACTGAAGATATTGACCACCCATGTCGCTTTGCGGTGAACTGAGCGCTGTAACGTGCCATCCGCACGTCTAGTAATGAGTACATCCAAAAAGGTAAACTATTGTTCGATTTCAACTTCGTGAGATAAAGATAGGTTGGGATGAATATTATTAAGAAAGTTGAAAAACAAGTCAAAATGAGTAACATCAGTAAAAATTAAAATATCATCAACGTATCGTTTGTACAATAACGATTCGGCTATATAATCCGGGACTTGCCGCTCAATCATTCCTAAGGATATGTCCGCTAGTGTCGGTCATGACGGCAAAAGAGAACATTTGTAAAAAGAGAATCAACATCCACGGAATACATTACTTGGGTACTCACCGAAGTGTTTTCTAAGATTTCAGCTAATTCGAAAGAGTCCTTCAAGCAATGTGGGGATAAAACTTTACGGATGGGATCCAAAATGTCCACTAGCCAACGAGCAACTTTATGGTAAGCAGAATTGTTCATGCACAAGATCGGGCGTAGAGGTGTACCATCCTTGTGTACTTTTGGAGCACCTCTCAATCGGGGTGTTTCCGTGCCAACTGGTTTCAACTGTCTATATTGAGCTTCAGATGTGTCCATGTAACAACAGTATCTGAAGTTGCCTTGCAACTTGCTTTTCCAACAAACCGCATCACTTGGCATAATTGGCTTCTGCCAGAACACTATTCAATGTGACTCCTCGAACTGCGGTTAAAGTCGGTCCGACAGTTTTCATGCAGTGGCAGACCCAACTGGAATACTCCTGAGAGCTAAAAATTCGTCAACTGTATGGTTGTCCCGCTAGTTTCTCTAAACTCACAGGTATGAACGTAATGAGATACGCCTTTTGGTAAAATACTCACGGATAAGCACACATAAGCCAAAAAAAGTGGATCATTTTGAATACTGTATCTCTATTCTGTCAATCCTGAGTTTGTCAGCCATTACCAGCTGCATTTCTTATTCAACCGCTTAGGTGTATACTTGCAACGATGGGCGTTAACCTGTTGTACAAAAAGAAGAAGGTGGACAATTCCCTACACCATACCCGTCTCACACGTAAATTCACGCAAGTGGATCATGTGAGCCGGAAGAAGGTCAACTTGCCCCCGTTTCGATGCAACGTGTGATGGCCATACTTTGCGTTTGCCAATGCTGTCCTTGCCTGTTCACTGTAGGGTAAACTCACTCCAAGTCAGTTCTCTGAGCTACATGGCAAGAAATCGCACACCGTCGACTTGGGACTTTCCTGCAGCAATTCACACGCTTTATGACAGCATATTTTGCAAGATGTTTAGTATAATTGCGTAATGAAGGAATTGTGTGTTTTAATCGAACATGTTTTGTATGGTCAGGTATACTTGAAAGAAAAATGAGATATTTCCCCTTGTTTTTGGACTACCACCCGATAAAAAGCGTTGGGTTCATCCTAACAAATTTGATTCAAATCGCTGAGGCTCTCTTCAGTTAATTCATTCGAGAAATCGTCAAACAAACGAATTCCTTAGTCTTATTTATCTTGACTGTTCTGTTACCTGGTTTTATTTTACTAGGACATAGGTTGTGTTTTCAAGAACCTAAGTAAGTGTCCCGAGTACATTTTCAAAGACCATAGTAATATAGTTATCAGATATTATGAAAACCCCTTCGTTCACTGCAAAAGGTAACCATGTGCGTAATCGCTTTGTCGATATACTGTCTCCTCTGGGTCGAAGCGGAGAGTGTCGAGGACCCTGAGACCACCAAAGATGGTGAAACCATAATGAGAAAGGTGTCAAATCACGTTCCGGTAACTGCTATTCTCACGGATGAACATCCGCGTTTTGAAAGTGATGAATTCTGACTCCGTCTTACGAGACTGGGAACAAGCTAATGTACAGGCCGACTAAGGGAAACAATCGGACATTTAAAGAATGCGTCAAATGTTGAATTGCGTCGAAAAAGTTCGCTTTCGGGGTGCCATCTTTAGGCTAAATGCAATATAATAAATATCAACTTTGTTGTCAAGCAAGAATTGCGTGGAACCTTATACAGTGCGAATCAGTTCGAGTCGTAGAGTCAGTTTGTTTGTCGTAGTTGAACCGATTTACCGCGTCACACGTGTTTACAACAGATGTATCGAATAAGTATTCTGGCCGCTCCAGAGACTATCAGAGTCCGAAAGTTAAACTTGAATCTGTGTGCAGAAGCCTGTTGTTTGAGCACTTAAGTCGCTATGGCCTACAGTCGTTGGAACAACTGAAGCGACATCATATTAACTATATCTGTACTGTCAAATGATGCCAGATTCACACTGTGTTAAATCGTGCGCAATCCCTGCCTAACATATAAGTTCAAGATTGGTTTGCTACTAAAGGAGACAAGTAGAAATTGTCTCTCTCTTGCCTTCTCTCTGTCTCATGCTACCAGCTCAACATTTGTCCACCATGATGTTTTGATAAAATGTGCTAAATAAAGATAAACGTCTAACATGACTAGCCTCAGAGAAGAAGCTAAATACGTAGGTAGGCATTTCTAATTGTTGCAGGAAGTCCTGAGGAAATAAGTGATGAGCGTATTGAAAATAATGTAAACACAAAACTTTTACGTCTAACGTCCGAGCACTTGGAGATTTTAAACGCCTTGCATAACTAGGAAAATAAACTATATGTTCTAGCCAGTTTTTGTTCGCGATAAGGAAGAAGACAAAATAACACACACAATCACAGTCTGTTTTTATGTAAAGAACGAGAAAACCGGCGATAAAATCAGTGAACCGATTTTTCCTGAGCAGACGAAACAGAACTTTCCAATGTCTTTGTCGTTATTAGACAAATGTGGAGATTTGATTAGATGAAGTTCTCAGGACTAGGCACATTTCTTTATTTTACTGCTGAATCTTGATCACAAAGTAGCTCACGGAAGCTCATTATTGAAGAAGAACTTAGCGCCGTAAGGTCAGTCCTTTGCTTTCATTTCGGAAGGTAGCCAGTTTTCAGTAAGGACCATTTGTAAATATCGCATATAACAATATGACGAACCTCCCAAAGGAACGTCGCTTGTCTGACATTACAAGAATGTGTTCGCCTGCCGAGGTATATCTGAAGGGTAAAACACAAAGATGAGGACAGATAGGCTCATTATGATGCTGAAGCTTTTCTGACGTCAACAGAGGCTGCTTTTCTTGGCAGATTATGAACTGGTGCTTGATTCACTGAATGAAATCTCAAGGCTAGATCGCATACCGCTGAAGATTGTATTGGTTGCGTTTCAACGGTGCGTAAAAGAAGTCCATGCGTTTAAATGCTAATGACGAGAACGCATCCATCATATCATTAGGTACACAAAATTCGGCATTGTTCTACGGGATAACTGAAAGATTAAGCACAGACTGTGAACTCGTTGTTAGGCATCAAGTGAATTGCGTAATTTCCCGAATTATCGACCTTTCCGCAATGTTGGCCGAATTTTCGGTATCACGGATAACTAGCAGATAACTTTTATACCAATTAACTGTAAGATTTTCCACTGATTTACGTTACCGGTAATGACACGCATGTGATTAGCGACAGTTGACAGAACTATCCGACGGAAAGCAGCTATCACTGACACCTGAATTCTGAGTCAACTAGAACAATCAAAAGATTTTCCAAACCTGCCCGTATATATGAATGAATTCAAAAGAAAATGATAGGAAGCGGGTTTCTGTATAAGTATAGCTGTAGCGTTCATAATACAACTTGTAATAGTTCAGAACCAATATATGAAAGGAGAATTCTACAAACTCGCTTGTTGTTTATTCAGTCAGCAGATACAATATGTACTAATGTAACGATCTCCATCCGTCTTCTTCTCTAACTCATTATGAAAATTCTGAGAGTAATATGCTCCGCCTGTTAGGTCAAACAGTATATGGGAGATATTTTCATCTTATGAAGAATATAATATTGAGAAAAGGTGTGAGTCCAAAGTAAATCGGTTCATTGACACTTCCGAGCTAACGCAGGCCGTCATGGTGGATTCTATTGCGAGTAGAATAACTATAACACAAATCTCTTGTTCACATCAACTCTCCTATGGGGTGCACAACTTGATAACTGTTTTGTAAATCGGTCATTATGGTGATAAAGAAAC